>OVAN01016046.1:0-10870 GCA_900406275.1 Anastatica hierochuntica
GCCAGGTAGGTTGTTGGTGGCATGGCGTTCCCTTTTAACCCAAGCATCCGCCCTTGGCGTTACTCGAACCCATGTCCTCACCCTTTATAAACCATCCACATGAAAAGTTGTCACCAATTGATTGGGTCAACGGTCAACGGCGGAGACGGTGGCTTACCGCAAAAGTTTCCAGTGGCGACGACGGCTTCCCGACGACGGTGACTAGGGCGGCGGCGGCGAGTGGTTTTCACGCGCAGACCTTTCTGTGCGCGCATGAGGGCATGTGCGGTTGCTTATCGGAGTGCTGTTGGTGGATGTGGATTCGTCTCGGCGAGAGCTTTCCAATGGTATATTGTGAGTTTTCTGATTCAACACGGTTTGTGAGATCGAGTCGTTTGAAGTTTTGCTAAGTTGAGGGCTATTTCGCAAGCGACCCCCCCCCCCATGCTCGGTCTATTGTTTCTTCTTCGTTAGGCTAGCACCGGAACATGATTGAGTTTCGGTGAATCGAGTCTGATTGGGTCTTTTGTGAATTGATTCCGTTCGTGATAAATTGGAATTAGGATTAATAGTTGATGTCACAATTGATTGGTTCGCATGATTAATTTAGTGTGTGTTTTAGTTATAATGTATGACGGATGGTATGAGAAGACTTGACGTGGGGTACAGATGAAGAATTCCTGTATTTCCGGAGTCGTGTGTGCGTAGGGTGCGGGCATTAAGTCTATCGGTGTCCTTAGCCCTTAGATCGATGAAGCGTCGACTGGGCGGTGTGTATAGGCACTTAGCCTATGCTGTGTAAGCCTCTTCGGGGGGTGCCGACAGTCAATGAAGCTGTGTAGGACCAATTGTGTGATTTCTCTGGGTACTTTAGGTGCCATGTATGTTGCATGTTTTAGGACTAGTCTCTCGTGGTTGGAGAAGTAAATACGAGTAGAGGACTTGCGTGTTTAGCATCCACCACTTCGCTGGGTGATTCCCTTGTCACTCACCCCTCTTGTCCCTCCTTTTCCCCTTTTTTCCCCAATTCAGGTGAGCTTGACGAGCAGTCGGAGTTCCTGGTTTCCATGGTGCTTTTTTGGGATCAACATGATTTTATTCGCATTTTCCTTCAGACATTATTTAATTTTCGGTTTTCTTTCGGTCTAGACTTTAGTGTTCGGTTAGTTGGATTTTGGACATTTTGAGGTATTTAATAATTAATAAGTTGATCCGTAATGATTTGTGTGGCTAGAGAATTAAGTTAATTTCAGTTGTGGCATGCCGCTCTCTGGAGTTGGCGAGACTAGTGTTACAGTAATCAATATGGAAATGGCCTATTGTCAAGAGTGTGGATTAGGCTAGGAATGATCCTTGGTTGTGAGACTAGTTCTTTTGATTGACTCCTTTCTTGTTAGTTAGCCACTTGATTACCTCTTCTCAAATGCCAATCCAAGTTCCACTTCTCCATTGTTTTAAGTCTTGTTTAGTGTGTTTAGGTTGTGTTGCTTGTTATTTATTATCTTTGTGCCGTCACTTTTTCTCTCTTCTTGTTTGCTTAGCTGAGGAGATATTGCGTATTCCTAGTGCTTGAGTCTCTAGTTCTCGTGGATTCGATCCTTAAATACTACAATCGACATAAACGTATACTTGCGGTTAGTGGGGATTGTTAGTGATTAAGGTTTATAAATTTAAAACTTGAAATTGAGTTAATCACTAGCGAAATCTAGTCTCAACAATAAACAAATAAAAAACTAAATCAATGCAAATATTTATAGAGAAATATTTATGTTCATGCAAATGGGAACTAAACAAAGAGTCATGAAACATTAAACCATCCTATTATCGTGTCTCTTCTTTTTCATGTGTCATAATAGAATATGAGATGTGTACATATTTTCATGCATTTTAGCTTAGTTTCATCCACTTTTAGGTTGTAAATATTGCATATAAGTCTTAGAATGCATTAGTTTGAGTATAAAGTCTAGTTTAGGATCATATTGCATTTGCATACCATTTTCTTTGCATTTGTAGGTGCAACTTTGAGATGGATTCATGGAGGCTCTAGAGGTGAATCTAAGGTGGAATTGGAGCTAAAAACCAAGGACAAAAAGAGATATATATTATGGAGGAAGTTGGGATCAAACAAGGCATCAAAGAGGAGCAAGAAGCCACAGGAAGCTGCCAAGGGAACCAGACATCGACCCAGGGGTCGATGCTTGCTCACCTTGGGTCAATGCTAGATCACCTTGGCAAATTTCTGCCCAACACAACGCCGCATCGACCCAGGGGTCGATGCCAGCTTACCTTGGGTCGATGTTGGGTAGCGTTGACGAGAAAAAGACCCTTTTTAGGGCTTCCTCTCTCCCTCCTTTAGTATATATTACCCCCTTAGCCTCCAAGAACAGAAAAACTACTCTTTTATCAACTTTTTAAGCATTTTGATTTATGTTCTAAGTTGATTCTCTTGATCTTTAAGAGCAAGAGTCTCTCTTGTTTCTCAAATCCTTCATCTATTAAATCATGCTTATATTTCTCATCTTTTCTCTCTTCTCTCATATGATGTGTGAGTAGTCTTTTCTTGGATCTTGGGGATGGTAGATTTGAGATGATTTGTGGTTAGGTAATGGTGTTTAGTGATATGCAAGACTTAGATCTCTATAGTTTAAGTGTTCTTAATGCTAGATCTAGGATAAAAACTAGATCTTGATATGTATACATTTAACGCCCGAGAGGTGATGGCTAGGGAGTTTGGTGATGAAGTGGAAGGATTCTTAATGATTGCATGCTAAATGATCACAACAAACGAGAGTTGAGTGAAATATGTTAGCTTGCTAATATGACTTTTAGCCATGAGAGTGGTATTAGTTCAAGCATTGATTCCATAGTCATGAGGTTGTGTTCTTGTTGATTTCTCTTGTTACACCACTACCTAGCTACTAAATCGGATCATTGACTAGGCTAGGGATAGATCTAGGGTTGTGATGGATGATTAGGCTAGATCTTGGAATAGATTCCTATTAAATCTAATTTAGTTCTTTAAAGTTCATTGCTTGCTCATAGACGCCTAGAAAGTGTTCGATGAAATGCTTTTGAGAACTAGATCTATGTTTTTCACCTTGAGCTATGAGAGTAGTTTTCCCAAAGGGACACCAAGGGGTTAAATGGCTAAATGTTTAGATAGGCAACAAACGAGAGTTGAGCCTTGTAATGTGTATAGGTGAATAGATCTCCGTCACGAGAGTGGTTTGATTGATTATAGAGGGATCCTTGGTCTAGGAATGGCTTCGATCCTCCAATAAAGCTTTACCAAAGTCCATCACATCTCTATATTGAACCCGAACCTATGACCATTGACCCAATATCCATCTTTATCTTATCACTTTTACTATCTTATTTATTTAAGTTTTTACTTTTATGCTTTAATTTCCTTGTCTACTTATGTTTCCTTGATTTAATTTCCTTTATTCACAAAAACCAAAACCCCCTTTTCCTATTCGCTTAGCTTAAGAACGGTTGTGTATTTTTAATGTTTGAACTTATCTAGATAAGGTTTGCTCCTTGTGGTTCGACCCCAGAGTACTACAATAGTATATCAGTGCACTTGCAGATGGTGTGATTGTTAGGAAACGGCCTTATAAATTTTAAAGCTTCGTTGTCTTTTGTTTGTAAAAACAATCGCACAACAAGTTTTTGGCGCCGTTGTCGGGGAGCACAAAAGCTAGATTTGTTTTTTATTTAAGATTTCAATTATCCTCAAGACTAAGCTTTATTTTTATTTGTTATTAACTATCTTACTGCCTCTTTGTTATTCCTTTCAAGGTACAACATTCACAAAGGAATTGAGTCAATCAATATGACGTTCACACATCAATCTAAGGATATCTTCTCCCTTGAAGCCGAGAATTCCATAATAGAGTTTAAGGAACTTCTTGGATGTAAGATTAATGAAGATTTATTTGTGAGGTATGATGAAGAAGCTACAACCGGATTCGTCATTGATGATCAATACTTTGATATGGGAGAACCAATCTTTGATGAATATGATGGTGATGAATGTGAGGACCACGTGGAACAAGGCTTGAATGAAAAGCCAAAGGAGGAGGAGACACAACCTTGCCTCCATTATGAGGAAGCTTTGGGTGTAGAACAATTAGAGATCATTGTTGAAAGCTCTCTACCCAACAAAGAGATCCAAACCAAAGAAGAAGCACCTATGCCTAAGGAGAAGAGTCATCACATGACCTCAAAGGAGGAGAGTTCACAAGAGGATTCCATTGTGAAAACACCTATATATGTGCCACCTCCAATCCTTCACAAAGAATCCAATGAGATACCTATTGACAAAATTCGTGAGATGCATGCGTTCGTTACCAATTTTGAAGACAAACATCCTATGTTGGAAAGAGCTAAGAACAATCCAAAGTTCAAAGAGGAGGTCAAGAAGATCATTGCTCAAAAGGATGAGCTAAAAGAGCTACTAAAGGGCTATTTAGTTTCTTCAATGCTTGCTTGTGAGGAAATTCGAACAAAGGATGGTGATAGGGGACCGATAGAAAAGATCTCACAAGGAGATGAGTATAAAGATGGCAAATTCAAGAGGAAGGAAGATAGTCCTATTATTGAAAAGGTTAAGAGGATTGATGAAAAAGGATCTTCCAGGGTTGTGAATGAGACATATGAAGAGTTGCCTAGTCCTTCTCGGTCCTACACTAGGGCTCAAAAGAAGGTTCTTTCCAAGGTCCGGATGGAATTGATGGATATTGGGGTTTTGTTTCCTGATAGCTCAGGTTTTCGCCCGAGATAACACTGCAAGCGCACGGAAGTACGTTGTAGTTTTTCAGGATCGAATCCACAGAGACCAAAGGTCGCACGAAGAAAGTCAGATCAAACAGCGGGCTAAAGCTAAAAAGATGTCTTGTAAAGAGATGCAAATATCGAAATCAAGAGAAAAAAGAAAGCAAACAAACAACAACAGGGTGTAAATCAATCAAAGAAGTGTTGGGCATTGGGTATTCTCAGGGAAACAATTCATTGTTGAATCAAATTATAGATTAGGGAACAAGTTTTGAACCGTCTTGAAATCAAACACTAATGTAGAACTGATCTAGTTTCGTAGTATTAGTTCCCTATGTATTAGAAACCTCGAGACTAACTTCCGTTGACTCTCGATTTCTAATGATGCATTCCAAACAGGTCTGATATGTTCACAATTCACTTAAACATCAACTTCCATTGGCTTAAGAAGAATTGCTCATCTAAGATTCTTTCAAGTATTTAAACAAACACTTTCCAGGCATTAAATTACCTAAGATTAGAAACTAAGTGGTAAGTTTAATTTCATGCACTACGATTGATCCTAGATGAAGATCCAATTGATTAAATACCTAATCATACAATTCTATATCAACAAATCATGAATCCCTGTGTGAGAACCCTAAACCCAACGAATAGACTACTCACTCATGATAATCGGACAAACACATATCAAATCAAAGAGAGACATGATTGTATTTAACAAAATAAGAGTAAAGGGTTCTGAAAGCTTCTCATATTCAAAGTACAAAAGATGCTTCTTCTCCCTAGGTTACAAATCAATCTCTGCTCTCAAAAAGTCTGGAAAAGTGCATAATGAAACAGGAAACATGAGCCTAGCTTTTTGTTATGAAATCCTGCCCAAGATAAGTTCTGTTTGGTTCTTCGTAAAGATCGGTCTAAAAATCAGGATAGGGATCGACCGATCCAGGGATAGGGATCGATCGATCCTCGTCCATATTTCTGGATATTTTCCAGCTTTCAAGAAAACTTCCTTTCAAGCTTGAAATCCCTCCAAAATGCATTCTTTTCGCACATGCAAGCTCAATTCCTGTAAAAACAACAAAGAACATAAATTCGCGCCAAAATGACCCGAATACATACTAAAAACCATAAATCTCGTTTGAAAACCATAATAAAAACTACTAAAATACTGACACATCAAATCCTCCAGACTTGAATCTTTTCTTGTCCACAAGTAAAGGAAACAAAAACTAAGCTTGCGGGAAAAGAAACTCAAAAACCAAATGGATCGCATGCTATCAGAAAACGTCACTCTGCGCTACTTTCGCTAACCATATAAACTCAGAACAATAAGAACATTTTCCCCAAAAATCACTGCATAACCTCCCAAGCCCATCCATACTCTAAAATCTGAACCTGCAAACTCAGCTTCCATGTTAATAATTCTCCACATTCTTTTTAGATGGGCGTGAAACTTTTCATCGAAGAACTCATAATCATGAAATCAGGCTAGGTATTCAAGGCTTTTGGTGGTGAGGCTAGAGTGTTTTGGGTATCAAAAGTTGCGTCAAGATGCAAGACATTATGCAAAATCGCAGGAGAGAAAGAGTATATTGATATCCATGTCCCCTAACTACCCAAGTACAAACCTCCAATCAAAATGTAAACCAGATATGTGCATTCTTCAGGGTGAATCCAATCAAAAAAATAATATGCAAATGTTAATTTCTAAACCAGATATGAAGAGATTAAAAACAATTTTCTATTTTTGTTCTTTCAGAACGAAAATCTGGTTCAAATTAGCATATCAATGACGTTTTTAAAACTCTAAAACACCCACACAGAATGAAGAAATGCAACATAATCATCTAAACCACCTAAACACCCAACACCGAGAAATCAGACAGTAAGGACTGTGTCTAATCCAACTAAAATGTACAATCCTCCTAAGCAATTAGAAGGATCATGTCTACCATATTCTCTCCATTACTTTTTCACATATGTGCATATAAGATCAAAAAGAAATGCATGGAGAATCAAGGAGATAAGGTAAGGATGTGGTGCCAGACTAAAGATGAGTATGGTCACTCATGATTACCGAAAAGAATGATAAAAAGAATGGGGATGTAATCCCGAATGATGATTTTGATTCCTGATTTCAAGTTCCTGGGTCAAAACAATTAAGTTCATTAGTAGGCCAAATAAAATACAGTTAATAACATTTCAGACAAAATTCTAAGTTCCAGAGATTTCTAGTGGAGATTTCTAGTGGAGATTTCTAGTGGGGAGTTTGTCCAAATGAAATGGTTAATGAGAATTGAAATGAAGTGCAATGCGCATAGATACTGAAATCATCATAAAGCATAAACAATCCATAAACGACTCCATAAAAATATCAAAATGACTCGAACAACACCAAAAGAAAAAGAAAAAGAAAAACATAAGTAGTCTCCCCCAGACTTATCTCACACCGTCTCGGTGTGAAACAAATTCAAGGAAGGGATAAGTAGCAAAAGAAAAGAAAAATAAAATCAAAATCAAAAGAAAAGGGAAAAAGTAAACTTACTTGAAAACGTGTGATGTTGCCGCGTAAATGACACAAGGATCGATCGATCCATGGATAGGGATCGATCGATCCCTGTCCGTCTGTTTGGTGATCTTTTTCCTGCAATACAAAAGCTAAAAACACAAAAAATGTAAAAGGAACCAAAGACCAAAGCACAAAAGTCAAAAACACTACAAAAATAACTAAAAAGAAAATGAAAATTACCTAGTGAGTTGTCTCCCACTCAATGCTTGTTTAAAGAAACGAGCCTGACTGTAGTGGCGATGGACCAATCTGGAAGTTTCTTAGAACTTTCCTCGAGGCAAGCTCCACCAGCAAAAATCTTCAGCTGAAGGATGATGCTCATTGCCTTTTTCATAGCAGCTGCTTCTTTCTCTTTAAACTCTGGTGTAAGGATGGTCCTGACCTTGGAGAAAGGTCTGAATCTGCGTAGACGCTTCACTTTGTACTCAATAGCACCTCCATCACATCCTAGAAGGATCAAGGTCAAATAAGAACTCTCCTTAGTATTGTGCTCTTTCTGCTTAACTTTCTTTGTGGTCTTGAGATTTCTCACTGTAGAATAAACGTCTCCATCCAGGACTTCTTTGACGTCTTTCTTTTCAGCAATCACCAATGTATCTTTACTCAATAAATCATCCTCTTCATCAATTCGTGATAAGGATATATGAAAAGATTCATCAGTGTAAGGTTCCTCCACAACCTCCTCAATCACTTCAGTTAATGTGTCAACCCAAAATGTTTGCCCATCTACAGTAGGATTCTTTGTTGACTTCTCGAGATTGAAACGCACATCTAGGTTACCCAACTGCCGATCAATCTTACCATTCTGAACATCAATCATCGCTCTAGCAGTAGATAAGAATGGTCTCCCTAAGATGATAAGATCCTTAGGTTCTTCGTCAAGCTCCAAGACTACGTAGTCAGTGTATATATAGACTTTCCCAACACCAACGGGAATTTTATCGAGAATACCTATGGGCTTCCGAATTGATCTATTAGCAAGTATCAAGGTCATCTTCGTGGGCTTATTGTTCACCATATTCAGCCTCTACGAGACAGACCACAACATCAAACTAACTCCAGTGCCCAAATAACACTGACATCTCTCGAAGGTAAGAGATCTAATCCTGCAAGGCAAAACAAAAGGACATGGATCTTTGCGTTTCTCTGGTGCAATATTCTGAAGAACTGCGCTACACTCCGCAGTAAGAACCGATACACCTTACTCTAAGGTCATGCGATCTGAGAGAATCTCCTTCATGTATATCTTAAGAGAAGGTACCATCTTGACTACTTCAACGAAAGGCAATCGCACATGTAATTCACCAACTAGATTTTTTAGTTTCTCATACCCGTGCCCCATAATCTTTTTACAGGGTCTGGAAGGATACAAAGGCTTGGGTATGTAAGGCGGGGGTGGTACATACTCCTCCTCAACCTCCTGTGCCTTTGATTCATCGCAAAAATCCGTTACCCTCACATCAGGACAGGAATCGATCGATCAAGGGACAGGGATCGATTGATCCTTGTCCTTCTTTTGTGATCGATCGATCGCGTAAAATGATTAATCAATCGCCAAATTTCGCAATTTTCTATGATTTTCTATTACAAGGATCGATCGATCCTCTGCCTGGGATCGATCGATTGACTTCCCAGACGATTTTTCAATCGTCTCTCCGCTTCGAACTGTGATAGCATTGCAGTATTCCTTCGGATTATTCTCTGGTTTGGCTGGAATAACACCTGGGGGAGCTGTTTTGCTCGCAGAAGTCTGAGCAACTTGTGCTTCCAGCATCTTCATTCGAACACTCATAGCCTCCAGCTTCCCATTGAGGTCATTGTACATGCCATCGACTTTCTAATTGATCTCTGCAGTACACTTAGTCTGATTTTCCACCAATTGGTGGAACATTTGTTTCAGATCACTATCTTCAGAAGATGTAGAAGATTGTCCTTGGTTCTGATTCTGATACCCCGACTGATAGTTGTTCTTGAATCTTCTCGAACCAAACTGCTTCTGTTGATAGCCACTATACTAATTCTTATTCTGAAATCTGGAGTTGAAGACACTCTGATTCTGTTGGAATGGCTTGTTTTGGAATTGGTTCTGCTGGTTGAAACCTCTATTACCAAAATTTCCTTGACCTCCAATGTATTTCACATCTACTTGATCACTATTCAGCTCCTCAGACATGAACTCATGATACATCTGTCCCAACTTTTGCTCTTGAAGAATAGGTGTATTGTTCTGCTCTCCAACAAAGTTCACTGCTTGCTCATCTCTTCTCATTATCTCATCGAGCTTTGACTGCAGATCATCAATTCTTTTCACATCTAATAACACAACTCCACTACCACGATCATAGTCTAATCTTTGATTGGCCTCACTATTAGCCATGTTATTCACCAGCATGTAAGCTTCCTCCACAGTCTTGGTCATGAAATCACCATTGCTCGCGGTGTCCATAGCATTCTGATACTTCTCCTCAACCCCATTATAGAGAACCCATGATGATGAAAATCATTTAGGTACTCCCTGAATCTTTTCCATGCTGCATGAAAGCTCTCAGCACCCAATTGGTGAAATCCTGCAATCTTTTTTCGCAAAGACATAGACCTTGATTTCGTGAAGAAAAAGCAGCCTTGATCTCGTCCCATGTCCTCAGAGAATCAGGCTCTAGGCTATTATACCATCTTTTAGCTTTGTCATTCATCGAGAAAGTGAACAACCTGCATTTCAGAGCTTCAGCAGGCACTCTGTTGTGCTGGATAATATTGCAGATGGGTTCATACTTATCCAGATGGTGCATTGGATTCTGTGATGGCAACCCATGAAATTGATTTTGCTGCACAAGGTTAATGAGACTTGTCTTGATCTTAAAGTCCCTTCTCTCTATATGAGGCAGATGAATCCCTAAACGATTCGCCTAGAAAGCCTCCGGAGTGTCATATTGCGCCAGAGTCATCCTCTGTTGAGGTTGATTTGCGCGTTGTTGCCCCTCAGCTGCAACATTTTTCTGGCCAGCTTGCTTAACACCAGCATTAGTGTTGTGCGATTGTTTTTGCAAACAAAAGACAACGAAGCTTTAAAATTTGTAAGCTCGTTTCCTAACAATCACACAATCCGCAAGTGCACGGATATGCTATTGTAGTACTTTAGGATAGAACCACAAGGTGCAAACCTTAGCTAGACAAGTTCAAACTTTAAGAATACACAAGCGTTCTTAACCTAAGCGAATATGAAAAGGGGGTTTTGGTATTTTTGATTAAAGGAAATGAAATCAAGGAAACATAAGTAGACAAGGAAAGTAAAGCATAAAATTAAAGCATAAAGTAGAAACTTAAATAAATATGCAAGTAAAATCGATAAGATAAAGATGGATCTTGGGATAATGGCTATAGGTTCGGGTTAAATCTAGAGATGTGATGGACTTTGTTAAGGCTTTATTGGAGGATTGAATCTATTCCTAGACCAAGGATCCCTCTATAATCGATCAACCCACTCTCGTGATAGAGATCTATTCACCTATACACATTACAAGGCTCAACTCTCGTTTGTTGCCA
>OVAN01016047.1:0-10869 GCA_900406275.1 Anastatica hierochuntica
AAGGTAATCGACGTCCTCTAGCAATCTCATCAGTAATGGTGTCACGCACTCTTTCCATAGTTCGATCTCCGGTTGGCTCATATGGAGTATGTCCGCCATTGTCATCATCACCATTGTCATAAGCTTCGTCGTCATCATCCAAATCACCTTCCTCACCCTCACCCTAAACATCATCGCCATGAGGATCATAGTTTTCAACTTCTTGCCACTGTGCAAAATCATAATCGTCTTGATGTGAATCACATATGAAGTTGTGTAAAGCCGTCGTCGCTACTACAAGTTTAATCCACTTAGTCAAACCATACTTCGGATGCTTACGGTCCAAAATTCTCCATTTTGCTTTCCATACTCCAAATGTCCGTTTGATCACTGTCCGTAAACCTGAGTGTCTCCGGTTAAACAACTCTCGTGCGTTTGTTGGTGGTCCTCCTCTGAAAAACTGATCAAGATGATACCTAACTCTACGATGTGGACCAAGATATCCCGTCCTCGTAGGATATCCGGAGTCAACCAAGTAATACTTTCCATTTGGCGGATGTGGAAAATGAGGTTCTTGTCTGGCACAATAAGACCATACCTTAGTGTCGTGCGCTCTGCCTGGTACACCAACATATACATATATGAACTTCATATCGAAGTTACATATAGCAAGGACATTCATTGTAGGCTCTTGTTTTCTACCTCTAAATGCTTCTGCATTTTCACTCGGAGGACGGACGGGAATATGAGTTCCATCAAGTGCTCCAATGCAGTTTCTGAAAAATGGATAATATTGATCATTATTCCTTAGAGCAGGGTTGACTGTAGTGAATTCACCTTCTTCTGGTTTTAGTGTATCCGCTGCAAACTTGAGAAGAACACTCAAAACATCATCCAACTTCCTTTTCACTGTATCTAAAGATCGTTGATATCTATCAGCAATAACCCTCACATTTTTTTATCTTGACCCACCACCTCAAGAAACATTGCAACACCTTCCTCGACATAGACATTGTTCGTCTCCTGTAGCCCATATCTAGTCACTAACATTCTACACAATGCTTCAAATGTTGTTTGGTTCATTCACAAAATATCATGACATTGTTGATCTGAACCATGCATAAGCTGTTGAACATGACGCCATCCTGCACCTCGATCCGCTCTGTGGATTATTCTCTCACTACTAAACTCATCAGACTCATCATCATTATCAGCATCATCATCCAACCACATTTGTCTAATCATCTGCAACATCATAACAAAAATTTGAAAATCCATAAGATTGGTTTGATAAAAACACAAGAGTCATAAATACAAGAATCATGGAAACAAATCACAAAAAGAAAATCAGAAACTTCACAAGTGATAAACATGTTTTCTTCCTACAAATAAGATTAATGTTGGGAACAAAAAAGCTAATCCTTCAGCATATAATCAGCCACTGTCAAACACTAGACTAGGCTTAGGAGTCATAAAACCAAAAGCAACTAAACTAGAGTCATAAACACAAAAACACATAAGTCGATCATCAATCTTTTTTCCAGTCACATGCTCCAAGTAAATAACTTTATCTTCATCACTAGGAAAAACCATTAAACTCTGTCGGTTTGCATCGGCTTTGACATAATCAAGTGCTCCAAAATGGAACGGTGACCACTTTCTCACTCTAGGAAGCTTGTTGATGACCTCAATTACACCCTTTACACTGCACTCATACTCTCTTGCCATCATCTCTTTCATTATCTTTTTTTTCTCCTCAAGAATTGCATCACAGGTACTTGTACTACTTTCTATAACTACCTTTTACTTCTTTTTTGATCTTGAACTTCCTGCTTTGTTGTGTGTCTCTGCAGTAGGTACTGCCACATCCTCTGCGCACTCAAAATCATCATTTCCCTCACTCACTCTAGAGTCTATGCTAGTCTCTCCTTGCTGAGCACACCAACCTTCTGCTCCCGTTACAGTGATAGCACCAAATTCCTCTTCAAATAGATCAACATTAGGAACCGGCTTTGTTTTATATTTTCTAGCCCCGGGCCATTCCTGTAAACAAAAAAAATTATCAACCACTGTCAAACACTAGGACCAGAGAAGAATAAAGCATAGAAACACTATCAATGATATGTGATATGTGATCATCAATGATATGTGATAATCAATGATATGTGATAAACAAGAGACAAACAGAGAAAGGCTCCAAAGAATAAACGAATCAGAGAATGGTTTAACTTGTGATCATCAATGATATGTGATAAAGAGATTGACCAGCCAGAGGTCATCTCTTTTGGATCAGATGAAGGCAGAAGAGCATGTCACAGAGAAAGTAATCCATGAATAAACTATCTCATTTCACCTTTGTTGTTATTAATAAAACAGAGCAAAGTAATCATGAATAAACTTATATTGACAACAACAAGAGAGTTGACAACAACAAGTGCTCTCTAAAATAAAAACAGACAAAGAAATCATAGAAAACATATTCATAGGAACATATTCATAAACAAAGAAGCAATAGAAAAAGAAATGTTACCTCTATCCGTTCTTTCCACCAAAAATCAGGTATCTCTATCCGTCCCATATCATCGTAGCCAATGCCGGTCCTATTATGAGTTAGCTTCTTGATGGCGATGTACTTTCTTCTACAAGTGTCATACTTGTTTTTAAATCGATCCCATGAATGTTTTTCCCCATATTTTTCTTCAAACCTCTCTATGATGAAATCTTTAGAAGTGATATTTAACCCGTTCTTCGTCTTGTTCCCTTTCTTTTTTTCATTTTTTATTAGTTTGAAAAGATACCGACATTCTTCGTCGGTCCAGTTCTAAAGGAGAAAATAAGTTCAAGCAATACATTGAAATGGTAAAGATCCAGAAAAAATCATAGATCATGAAACCAGATAATCAAAACATAATCATATTGATTTCAAATGAGCAAAACAAGACAGATTTTAAATGAGCAAAACAAGACAGATTCATAGATCATGAAACAAGAGAAGAGATATCTTTGATTCGTGTATTACATAGACAGATTAAAAAAAAAAGCAAAACATGGGAGTTTCAAGCAGATGATAATTTGACCAAAGTAATTAAAAGTATAACACACTTACATCACTAGCCATCTTGAATTTGAAGCTGGTGCAGGTTAGCAGAAAGCTTAACTAACAGAGATCAAGGAAGCTACGAGCCTGTATGTTCTGAAAAGTAAATGAAATTCAAATCAAATCACAACTTATTATGTTTCTTTGTGTTCTTCTATGAGCAAGAAAAGACAAAAAGAAACTTCAAGCATTTTTAATAGACCCTTTGATCTACTGTAGCTATAAATACTCACAATTAACTAATCATCAAACACTAATCTTTGCTTTTAAAACAAACGTCAACCATTTTTAATAGACCCTTTAATCTACTGTAACTATAACTACTCACAATTAACTAATCATCAAACACTTATCTTTGCTTTTTAAAACAAACTTCAAGCATTTTTAATAGACCCTTAAGAAAAAGTGTTGCTAAAAGAGACATCATGTATTGAACAAACATATCACAGACCTTGGCCTTAGCACGCTCTTTCCCTACTTTAGCTTTTTTTATACTTTTCCAAAGAGTATTTTACAATTCTACACACAGGTGGCGTAGCATCTCTCTGAACCTACAAGACAACAAGAAAAAAAAAATTAAGTAATATAAAGAGCATGAGAGATACTTTATACACTTATTGCACCATTATCGACTACTTATCTGCCAGCATGAGGCTAATACAAAGATGGAAAATAGATTTCTCTAAGAATGAGACCTGAGACTAAATAGCTTTCTATGAAATTTTCAGAACACATGAACACATTTTCCTTCCTTTCAAACGACAAGTTTGTGACCAAATAGCTTTCTATGAAATTTTCAGAACACATGAATTGTTATAGTAAACACAAGAATAGCTGAAGATAGAGCAGTTGAACTTCTTCTCAAGTAAAACCACAGGGCCTATGGCTTATCAAACACTTACTCTAACACCATGAGGCTAACACAAAGATGCAAAATAACATTTCTCTATGAATAAGACCTGAGACTAGTAGATACAGTGGCTTTGAATCTCTAACTAATGGTTCATCTTTCCAACAACATTGTCTAACTAAAATAGCTTTCTTACAAAATTTCAGAACACATGAATAGCTTCATTGATTCATTAGCTTACAAGATCATTTCACTGACGATCAAATCACAGCATGGGTCTCGATCAAACATAAGACTTTCAAATGAATTTAGTGTACAAAACGGAGGATAGTGTACCTGGAAGACGTTGAGTGCGTTGGCGAGTCAGAGAAGATGCAGAATTGGAAGAGAAAGAGAGGAGACGTCAGAGAGTAGACGAATCTTGGTACGGAACGGCGTCGCAGATCTGGTGTAGTGTAAGACTAGACTAGTCGTCGACGACAGAATCGTAAGGTTGTGCGACGCGGCGAGCTTGCTTCAGAACCAAAACCACAGGATCTTCTGGCGGTGGAAATGGTGGGAGAAGGAAGAAGAAGAAACGAGAAGCTTGAGGCGCTTGTCGAAAGATGCAATCGAGATGATTAATTTCTAGGTTAAAAAATTTAGGGGTATTTTTGTCATTGTGCTATTTATGTCGCAGCTTATACGGTTGAGTCGCTAATTTAAACAGCGATTAAAAATTCGAGTCGCTGATCGCCGCGACTGATCGCTGCGTTTAGTCGCTAGAACAGCGACAGACAAACGAACAGGTTTTTGGTCGCTGCCGTTGGTCGCTGCCGCTAGCGACCAGCAAATGAACAGCACCACAATCAAATTGGACTCCAACACACAGTGGGATCTCTACTCGGATAGAAGGAAAAGGAAGATAAAGATATCTTGAGAAGGTACTGAAAGCAAGAGGAACGCATGATCATTTTCATCTAACATTCGTATTGAAAAATCATTATTTGATAACCAAAATCATTTTCATCTAGCAACTGGCTCATTCAATAGTTTAGATAATTAAGAATCCTCTAAAATTAGAATGGAAATCCCCCCCCCCCAAATCCAAAAAAACCACAAACCTTTTCGCTTTCATTATATGGAGCCCATACCCATAAAAATGTTCACCAAAATCCTTAAAAACTATTTAAACGAATAATTAAAAAATGGAGAAGAAGAAGAAGAATAAGAATAGGTAACGAATTTGGAAAACCCATCAAGCTCGGAAACCTAGAGATCACTCATATTGGATGTAAAAATCAAAAGAGAGAGAGAGAAGAAGAGAAAAAAACCTTTGAAGAAGAAGACACTTGCCGATCCATTGTGATCTTCTTTTCTTCTCTTGGTATTTTCATTCTTTTACAACACTAGAAGAAACTAAAGTTGGTGATGAATGCTGAAACCAAGAAAAATAGAAAGTAACAAAACTCGACGAAGAAAAAGAAGAAAGAAGAAGGTATACATATACCCAAAAGCTCCGCACATCAATATCCTTAGTGTTCTTGTTTTGAAGCTCTTGCTCGATTCTCAAGTATTGTACAAAACTCGGTTCCGATGAATATCTTTATGAAAGAAAAAGGATATAGTAACAACAAATCTGATAATTCGTATGATGTATCATTTTCCTCGTCCGCGAGGACTCCGACAGCGCCTTGGAATTTTCCTTGGATAATTTGCCATTAAACACACACCAAAACCGTCCAAGCAATAAGCAAATAAAGAAACGAAATGTCAGAAATTTGGAATGTTTAAAGGAAAGAAAGAGAAAACCTAGGATGTTAGGCTTGGAGAAGGTGGGGAGACGGCGTAGTGAATGCGGGATCATGGTGTAGTTAATAGAGTAACAGGGATGATGGGGAAACGATTATGGAGATATGACAGGATCGCATGGTGGAGGATGAAGCGTCGGGATTTAGGGTAAAGGTGGTGAGAAGAAAGGGTTGAGTGGGGAGGGGGAAGGGGAAGAATGGCTAAGGTAGATGGGCTTCTGTGTTTTTTTGCAGGCCCAAGTGTTAATGAGAATTGTAGTAGTACATTCTGAAGCTGAAGGGAGGCTAGAAGCGAGTCCTACAAAGATGATGTGGCAAGAGGGGGTTGTTTCTGTTCCAGGCTGAGGTGGCAGACTGAGGGAGTAGAGTTTACTCCTTTTAATTAGTATAATTAATGATCAAGCTTAAATGAGTTGAAAGGCGAAAAAAATGAATTGACAAAATTAAGAATCGAAGCGCGATCTAGCTCACAAAAAAATTTCAACAATTAAAAATATCTTATTTATATGTTGCAATAGTAAATATATATTCAGTAGAAATAATCCATTTTACAGTTTTTTCAACAATTTTGTTCTTTAATATTTTATTTTTCTTTGGTAGAAAATTTGGTTATTTTAATTATCATATTTATAACATTAATTCTCATGTTATTTCATTAACCTTACGGTTTAGATGATCTAGATTTGAGCTCGAGTACATATGATCATATAATAAATGAGTTGAGTTGAGTAGGATGTAAAATACTTAAACTCGTGATAAATTGAACGAGCTAGTTTATTTTGATAACCACATCTTTATGGTTTATTAGGAGACTTTAAGTTATGCGACATAAATATCCGAAGTTAAAAATTTATAACATGCGAAAAATTGATATAGTACTATATATTTTAGGTCGGTCAGGAGTAGATCGTGTGGTTGAGTAGCTATTCTCTCGCTTCGTGTCTTGTCAGAGGATGTTGCTTCAGACTTCGTTCAGGGAGGGCAACACATATTCACCTAGCTCTCTGGTGGTACATCCACATGTGCGGAGTGGTCGTTGACCATTTCAAGTCTTGTGTTTCAAGCGGGTGTGGCTTACATCTGATGTGAGATTTGGTCGTCTATGGCTAAAGCAAAGTCACTTCGAAATGCAAAGTCACTTCCAATGACTGCTCCTCCTTGCGACTTCCTAAGGCATGATAGCTTGGTCTTATAATGTGTAGGCCTTTACATGGTGTCATAGTGCTGTTTCAGATTTATTTCAAGGTAAAAGTGCTCTGCTTCCCTTCAACATCATATTCAAGGTGAGGCAAGGTGGATCAGTTTTGGTTCTCAAAATCGGAGTATGTGGGTGGTTTTGACTTGTGTTAGAGTCATCCAAAGTTTGATTTCATCGAGAGATACACACTTGTAGGTTTGGTCATCCAAGGTCCACCGATAGACCCGCTTGATCTTTGATGGTAGACGAGCCTTTGTCCTATTTTGCAGGTTCTGGAATGTGAGTTACAAGTTGCGGTTAACACTACAACTAGTCTTTTTGTCGACGGAGGAGAGAGTGTAGAAGTTACAAGCTATCAGAAGCTTCTCTCAGGTACGAACGATTCAAAACCCCATATTCTCCAATACTTTGAGAGCTTCAGGCCAGTGTCGGTTACAAATGAAGTGTTCATTAGGAGCTAGCTACTATGGTAGGACGATCGACAATGGTATTCCAGCATCTTAGGCATGGAAAGTTATGGAAGCTTATAAATCTAGGCGAATTCCACATTTCTGAGCTATATGGATACTGGTTGAGGACTAAAAACGATTCCGACGATATTAAGCTATCCGGCGGAATGCGTCGGAAAAATAGAGTAGTGAAGCTAGTATAAAGAAAATTAAACTCAATTATTTTGTAAGAATTAAATTATAGTCAATATCAGCTTCTAGATTTCAGGCTAATTTAATCTCTCTCTATATATATATATACATATTTAAAAGGTCTTACGCTCATTTTGAAATCAGTAAATTAGTGCATTTTCACATCATTTTGTTATTCAAGTTTTTGGGGAAAACGTTATTCAAAATGTTTGTCAACTTATGTGTGAGACCCCAATCAATAGAGAAATACTGGTGTATGAGGAGAGTTTAAAAAGATTGATTTAGCTATGGTAAAGAGATTTTTATTCTTTATTTGGATTAAAACCCGAACTGAATCGCAAGAGGACATACAATCTCTTGAAGCATAGAAAAGGGGCAAACCACAAAGGGAAAATATTAACACACTAAACTCTATAGAAACGTTATTTAAGCTAAACTAAATAGATATGGGTGATATTGATTCAATATTGAGACGAATAGGCAATTAAAATTAAAGGAACAAGAAATAAGAACCAAACAAAGAAGTAAATAAGACAGAATATGAAGATTGCAAATGAAAATAAGTCAAAGTGGATCATATGGTAGATAATTGAAAAAAGGAGATAAAATGATGCTTGATCATACAATAAGAACCATTTACTGGTAAAAACCTGTCAAAGTCAACTAACTCGTTCCCATGAGACCAATCCATTTACTAATCACTTAATCATACAAATCTCTAACGATAATTAAGCAACTAATCATCATTAAACATAAGTCCTATAAGCAAACAAATCCCATATGATGAGAATGAAAAGGATGTTCAAAGTTCTTTCGAGAATTTCATTGACACCTTCAGGATATGAAATTTCTAAAGTCTAGACTCAACTTTTTCAAGCCTAAACAAGCATTAAGTAACCTCTAAACATGTATATCTATAAATATCAAGCATCAAACATCATTCACCAACACTTAACCATCCCTTAATTACTAACGCACAATCATCATCTATGAGACTACTCAAACATAGCGTAAGAACATGTAAGAAACAACAAAATTATAGATAGCACGATTAAGAAAGAGGATTAGATAAGGGAAAATCAATCATTTATCAAAGTAATCAAGATTAAAAAGATTTTGATCTTAGTTAGAAGAGACTCAATAGAAATCAAACTTAGATTTTATTAGCTCTAAATTGCTTTTATACTAAAAGAACTCGAATCATGTCGTCATGGGACAAACTGGGTCAAACCCAAATCTATTCTTGGTGTCATGAAGTGGATTGGTTTGGTTCAACAAGCGTGCCGTCCAACCCATGTTTCTGCGTGATCTAGAATACTTCACGCTGGCCTTATCTGTCGAGCCGTGTCATCCAACTCTTCTTCACTCTAGTTTGTTGATAATTTCTCAGCTTATCTAACTTCAAATCCGTCTCTTTGAATGTTTCTTCGTAGATATTCATCCATGTACCTAAAAAAAGTGAAAAATAAGAGAATCCAATGAAACATGCAACCTACCAAATCTAATGATCAATCTAACTAAATAAAACAAAAGTAAATGTTAAAATATCCAAATGAGCTAATAGAGATTAAAAACTGTTATAAAACAACGCTTAAATCGAGTAAATTGTGTAAATATCAACTCCCCCAGACATGACATTTGCTTTTGCTCAAGCAAAAAATATTGATCAATCCCAAAAGGGAGGTTTGAAGACGAGAGCTCATAACCAAAGTGGAAATTAAAATGGCTCAACAGGATGCGCTTAAGAAGTGGTAACATAACGCAAAAATCAAAAGTGAAATAACATACTTCGTCATTCTCATCACAATATTATTCCCTAAACAACATAACCTAAGCATTCACTTTTATTCATATCAACAAACTCCTTTTACATTGAATTAGCTTTTTAGATTTGTTCTCACAAATGGTAAGAAATCCAAATCCATTTGGCTAGAAATAAAAAAAGTGATAAATGGCGGTTTCATTCAAATTTCAGGTGTGGTTTATTTTCAAAAAGTGGTGCAAGACATATGGAAAAAACAAGGTAGAGATGAAAAATTTATGCATATAAATCTTTTGCTTCCTCTACATGTTTTATTTGAATCCCATAAACCTCTTGCACCACCCAAAGTGTTTTCCTTCTTATGTTCTAAAACCAATCTCCAATGCTCTTTTGTAACAAAATTTCATTCACTAGAACTCTTTTTTAAGCTTAACTCTAACTATTACTTTCTTTTCGATCCACTATCGCAATCTTTTGATTCATCTTTTCTTTGTTTCAGACTTTGTGTATTCTATTGAACATTTTTGTCCAAGGTTAGAGTTAGCTATTCCGTTAAGCTTTTAATTCCTTCAGCATCCTCTTACTTCTTCTTTCTTTTCATACTTTCCTTTTTACCATAACCTAAGATGGATCATTCATTCCCTTAAGCTCATGTTTCGCATGTTTTTCAAGCACATCAACACCCAAAAAAGTCTCAAACCCATAAATGGTGCTAGAACTACCTCCCTATGAAATCTAAGTAGTCTTAAAAGCTATGCTAACTCTAAAGAAGCATAGTCCTTTTCCTTCAACTTCAATTTATTCAGGATTTTTTCCATGTGTATACCTTCTAAAAGAGGCCTCACAACCATTCTAAAGGCTAAAGTTGCTACTTGGATTAACAAGAAAGGTAAAATTAGACAAAGATAATCTAAGTGTAATAGTATTGTATCATGTTTTTGGCAGTTCAAGTCCATGAGTGAGAATTATGAAATTTATTTATTTTTTAGTGAAGATGTTTTAATTTAGACGAGTTTCAACTTTTGACAAGGTGTCTAGAGTGATAAATTCCAAGCATAGATTTTCTGAATCATTCTCACTGATGCATTATAGTACTACTAGTATGGACATTTTGTTTTAAGCATGACTAAATTTAGTTACAAGACGATTTATATCATTGCTCTATATGGAAATGCAACCAAAATGCAACTAAGACTCAATCTATTAGTGATGATGTAAACTACATGAATCTCGTTGTTTTTTTAAAAGTTTCAAAATTTCCAATTTTTTTTTCAAATTTTCAATGCGTTAGCTATTTACAATGCATTCTACTTTACAATCAAGGATGAAAAGAAAATAGAACAACTAAAAAAATCATTAGCAACTAGTCCTCTCCCCTAGACTTAAATCTTATCAACCCGATGTAGATGAAAGCCAGAGTGATGCAATACAGAATGCTTCAGAGATTGAACTAGAGCCGAGTGATAGTGAAGACGAGGNCGAGGAGAGCCTGGACAATGAACTGCTAGATTCGACTAAAGAGATAGAAGAAGGATCCGATCCATTCGTTCTA
>OVAN01016048.1:0-10866 GCA_900406275.1 Anastatica hierochuntica
CTTCGTCCTTAGGAACACATAATTTTTCCCATGCAACCCAATGGAGACCGCGGTTACATCTATTGGAGCTCCGCCAGAATTGGGAAATCGCACTGGTTAACTTTGTAGTTAAACCTTGGGGAAGCTTGAAGCATGACATTATATAATTGGGGAGTGCGAGGGCAACTTATTTAATCAGAATTTCTTTTCCCCCTTTTGATAGAAACTTTGAGGACCAACCATTAACTCGGTCTCCTAATCTTTCTGTAACGTAATTGAAAATCTGGCTTTTAGAGCCTCCCAGACTTTCAGAACCAACCATTATTTTACTTAGTTTTTGTAAATAGAAAATAGAATCATTTAGTTGTATGATTATTTTTTTTAATTCAGTTATTACACTTAGTTATATGAATACTAAAATTGAACCATCCTTTCCTAAAAAATTGACATGTATCATATAAGTAACTGTTTCAATAGATTTGTAGATTTGGATATTAGACTTTGTAAAAAGTTATGATTTAGCTACGTGGAAAAACCTTTCTAGAGCTTAATGAATTTGAATTAACACTACTATATGTCTAAATCTAACAAATTATAATTATTTTGCGTGTCAAGTTCAGATTGTTCAAATGTATATAGTAAAATATATATATTCATTCCATGAATTATTTTCAGTTATACAATGTTTTTATTTTAATTTTCTAAATGTGTCTTTGATCTAGTAAGAATATACTTAATCATTCGAGTTTACTTATTTGTTTTTTAATAAAAATATTATAGTAATGTATGTATCATTAATATCTAATTTGGTTTAAAAGATTATTAGGATGTTATTAAGTTTTTAATGATAATGGTTGTTATGCTAAATTTTGGGCAGGGTTCGTTTGTGCTACTACAAAAAGTAAAGATCGAAGTATATCTTTATTGATATGTTGATAAAAGCAGGAAATACAACAAAATAAGAGTAAGAACCCAATTTCTATTGTAGCCATCTTGTTTATGTCAAAAATGATGGTCGTAGAATGTAGATGTCGAACGTAGGGTTTTGTTTCCCGTATATATAGTAGATTATTATGTAGATCTTATAGATATCTTGTAGATATTTGTAGAAATTCGTGAATATAAGAAATATTTCTTCGTACCCGCGTCGATTGCCTTTTGTAGAGACGGTCGTGTCAATTAAGGCATGTTTTCTTTTCTCTAGTAACGCTGGTCTTTGGTCGTTACTCGTCCATACGCAAGGCATTTGCTAACGGATCTCATTGGCCACATAACCAAGGGTTTTAGAGAAAGGGGGAGGAATGATTTATTTTTCTGTAATAGTTTTCCCCTTAAGTCGTAATTCCATGTAGTGTAGTCTTGGTTTAACTTTGTCTCTTCCAGTTGATTTTTGCCTTGTATTGAGACACATAGTTATAGGAATCTTCAGATCTATCATACATCCTCGATGAAGGGAAAGCGAAATTCTTGGGCATCTTCATGGAGATAATCTCGTCCGAGAAAGGAGTATCCATGTATGGATCTTGAGCATTTTGTAATTGACAACGCTAACCCAAAGAGACGCTCGATCAGGGTTTGGAGCTCTTCCAGCAACTTAGAGAAATTTTCCTCCAAATGATGTGTTTCCAACGCCTTTTGGTCACGCATTTCCCTTGTGTTTGTCCATACATGGTGAAGCCCCTGTTCAAGAGCGATGTTTAGCCAACGGGGTTACTCATTCCCAAGCCGGTGGCCCTACATGAGACTTAACCACTCTAGGAGCAGCATGGTCTCCTCTCGTGGGCGTATGGAAGGGATCGCCTTCTATGGAAGGCGTGTCCAAGGATTTCATCGGATTGATGGGACTTGGAACCCATGGTTCCTTCCATTGGTCGTTCCTCTCACTACAATGAGGGTTGAGTTTTCTTTCTGGTGGGCTACATTATCAGTCTCTAGCTGGGTGATCTTCTAGAGATGTTACGTCAGCTGTCAAGAGTAATTTTCCATTTGGACCCTCATCGCCTCTGCTTATTCTGTCGTACCTCGACCCGTCTAAGTGTTTTGTTATTATGTGTCTCTTGTAGGGTTGGTTTCTTGTTGCATCACGATTGCGTCGTATGTCGTAGTTTCGTCATCAACGTTGGTTGCTTGAACATGCTCTGATCTGCTCATTGTCATGTAGTCTCGAGTCTAGCCCCCTCTCACTAACAACAAACTTTTAAAGTAAATTTTGGGCAAGGTTCGTTTGTGCTACTATGGAAAGAAAAGATCGAAGTATGTTCTTTATTGATTCATTGGTAAAAACATAAAATACAAAAGAACAAGAACGCTAGTTTTCTATTGTAGTCGCTTTACTTATGTCGAAAGTGTTGGTCATACAATGTAGATGCCGAATTTGTGGTTTTGGTTCCCTTGAATTTGGCTCTGATTAAAAGTAGAAGTAGTTGGTTACATGATTACCTATAACAAAACTTTAATTAATTAAAAACTGAAAATCTAGAAAAGGAAAAAACAACTAAGAAAAAAATTGAAAAAGGAAAAGACGAAAAATCGACAAAAATAAAATCTTATATATTATTTTTGAAGTAAATTTGGCTCAGATTAAAATTTAAAATGATTGATTACATGAATACCCTTAACAATACTTTAATTAATTAAAAATTGAAAATCTAGAAAAGAAAAAAACAAAAAAATTGAAAAAGGAAAAGACGAAAAATTGACAAAAATTAAAATTCAATTAAAAAGGAATTTTTTTTAAATAATCTTATTTACCAAAAAATAGCATGTATTACTTATATTAAATAGAATATGTTATCCATTTTTAATGTTCTTATGTGTATAAATAAATTATAATGACAAAAAGTTTAAACTATAATATAATCACATTTTATATTATTTTCGAAGTGAATTTGGCTCAGATTAAAAGTTAAAGTATTTGATTACATAATCACCCTTAAAAAGTTGTAATTAATTAAAAATTGAAAATCTAGAAAAGGAAAAAATAACTAAGAAAAATATTGAAAAAGGAAAAGAAGAAAAATTGACAAAAATGAAAATTCAATTAAAAAAGAAATTTTTTAATAATCTTATTTACCAATAAAATATCATATATTATTTCTATTAAATAGAATATGTTATCCATTTTTAACGTTCTTATGTGAATATAATAAATTGGAATGACAAAATTTTTAAACTAGAATATAATTACATTTTCTATTTTAAAAACAAAACAAATATAAAAAAAAATATTAAGAAGTCCTAGATAACACTAGTATTACGAGTGTTATAAATATGATAATTTTTAGCGGGGTCGAATGTCAAAAGAATGAAATATTTCACTATATGCAAAAATGTCAAATAAATCGTATTATCTAAATTTATAACATATATAACATGTATTTAAAATAATACAAGTAAAGTAATGAAAATCAAGATTTTTAATTTAGCATACAAATGCACAATATAATATCTAAATTGAAAAAATATTATAATGCCGAATTATCAAAACTATAGTTAGTTATAAAATTTTAGTGTCTGCATCATATGCAAACCAACAAACTAGTTTATAATAGATTTTCATGTAGATCTTGTAGATATCTCATAGATATTTATAAAAATATGCATATATTAAGATATTTCCTTAAACCCGTGACAATTGCCTTTTATAGAGTCAACCATGTCGATAAGGCATATTTTCTTTTCTTTGATGGCGTTGGTCTGGTCACTAGAGCAATTTTTTATCCGTGTAGACAAATCTTTTCTAGCGGGTGTCCTTGACCATTAGAAAAATCTTTTTTATTTTTTTGTCTGTAAGAAAAACAATAAATTACACACGCCAAATAAGAAAAAAATCTAGTGGTTTAATGTTTATGGGATAAAAAGAATAGTATAACCAAATTTAAAAAATAAATAAAAAAATAGATCAGAGCTTCATAATCGTAGTGTTGAATGCCGCGTCTTTCAGATAGACTGCACTGAGCTTACTAGTATTCTTCGCCAGTCGGAGGATTGGTCAGCCCTTCATACGCAAATTCAGGATTACCAGTCTCTTTATGGATTCTTCACGGATTTTTCTTTGATGCACATTCTACGTACGGCGAACACACAAGCTGACAACTTGTCACGACAATCCCGTATTTTTTCCCATGATTTTAGTTTTGTAGACTTTGCGCCACCGGATTGGCTCTTTAATTCGAGTGTGAACTCATGATTAATGTGTGGTTGACAAAAAAAACAAAAAAAAGAACGATAGTAAATTAATTTATATACATTATTTCAAGTTTACAGCAACGTAATTTATTTCCGGTTACGAAAACGTTTGCAAACCGGATTAAACCGGAAAAAGAAAAAAAATACAAAAAAAAGAACAATCAGAGAGAAGAACACCAATTCGAACCCAATTTAATGGTAGGTACTCAGCATGCATAGGGAGTCCTACCAGGGTTCGATTAAGCAAATTGGTACCCCGAGGAGATGCTTAATCATCTCCCTCCCCCGAAAACATCTTGAGGGTCGCTTGGCGTTCGGGATGTCTTCTGGGAAGATCAGATGATCGGGATTGTCTAGCCCTAGTGATCATGCTACATCTGAGGTTAGCAATCTGAGGTAATCTTAATTACCTCTCTTTTTGTATTATACCGGTGAAAGATCGATCTAAACTTGTTTTGTATTAAAACTACATATTTATCAAATTCATAAGAATTTAGACAAATGAAACAACAACGTGTATTTCCAAAATAATCATTTCACCCACCCGTCATTTTTTCTTTCCCTGTCAAACAACACTAGGCACATTGAGCTTTGAGTGGAGAACTGGAGATTGGAGGCTACTGCATAATCAATCAACTCTTCTATGTTCAAGAACAAATTCCTACTCAACCTGCATTCCATTTTTATCGAACCATTAAGAACAAAGAAAGAGTTTAGTATGATTAAATTTCCAGCATGTTCTTCAGTTTTTCCGGTTCAATTGGATTCAATTTAAACCGAGTTCAATTTCATTTTGGTCCTTTAGGTTTGGTGTAGTTGATTTGGTTGATCATGTCGGTATAAAGCTCTCTATCATACTTCATGCAAATGAGAAATGACCACATTGTAATGGAAAACTTACGGCTATTGAGAAAAGAAAAAGTTAATTACTTGGGACCATGAACTAAAAGGGCAAGTCCTTGGTCGTTTTCCCTATCTCAACAGTTTCCACACACGACGACTCCAGCTTCTTGCCGAAATCCATCAATTTCTTATTCTTATCGAGTTTCGCTTTGACAAAGCAAAAAAAGAAAATCCCGAAAAGAATCCATCAAAATGATTATCAATAGAAAGAAGATGACATGTCATAAGAACGGTGTAAGTGAAATAGATGCACTAAAAGACCCAGAACTTTGTTGGCTAATATAGCTAGAATCCCAAAACAAAGAATTATAAAGTCGTGTGTGATAGAAGCTCGAGACCGGTATTCTAAGTCGTGTATCCATGCAGATATAGAGGCAATGCCGTTAGTACAGGTTTCTTTTCCCTTTTGGTTTAGACGGAAATGACACGTTACGGTTGTTGGAGATTTAGTTCTTAAATCTCATCACGATCTATTTGTTAATTCACGGATCTAAAGATACAAAGATTGTTTACCCAGTTCACGGTCTCGAACCGCTACGTCTGGGGAGAGTCTATCCTCTCAATATTCACTAACGAGAAATCGGAAAACACCTCCGATGTGGTTTACAAATCAATCTCTCTGTCACACAATCAACTAAGGAGGAAGAAACTCAACAAGATACTTTAGAAAAAACTCTTATTCTCTCTCTAGCTTTACGAGCCACCTCTAAAGTGCTCGGAACCCTCAGAATTTAGGATCAAAGATTTCTCTAGGTAAGACTATTGTATTTATAGCCTTTGGATTTTCTTTTTCTTGTAGTATAGGGAATTTCCTTTTTTCCTTTTCCTATATGGAAAACTAATATTTCCTTTTCCAATTAGAAAACCCATAACTTGGCCCAAATCTTGAGATGACTGAAATCCGATATCTCACATTCTCAACCTTCGGATTCAGACAGCTCTTGACGCTTCCGCAATCCTTTCTTTCTCTGTCATTCTTCCTGATTTCTTCTTTTGGAATCTCCACCTTAATCCCAACGTCAAATCTCCTTGTGAGTTGCCCTTAAGAACCCTTGACTCTGGGTTCTACACTTGGCATTTGATCTTCTTGTAAACTATTGATCTCTTGATTTCTCATAGTCTTTTGTCCCTTTGCAACTTGATTCCTTCTGATGTTCTTTTATTCTACTCTTGCGCATTCAGTCTTGAATCAAAGAGCCTGAATTATAGTAGCTAACCTTGAACCATACATGTTTCCATCCTGAAAAAGTCTTTGATTCTTTGATAAAACATATAAGCCTTGAAATCCTCTTGTACCGCTATTATTTCTAACACAACATGCGATCAAGCTATCATCTCTTCTAGACAGGCTTTTTGACACAACACCGTTCAAAGATCTTGTTTCACCAAACTTTACTAACAAACAACTCCTCTTGAATCAACTGCAGAAACCATATGAGTCACTCATGTTTCATTCCTCGAAACAGACTTTGACTTACTTCTTATGACTACTTTGAATTTGAACATCACTCTGAGCATCACTTTGTACCGCTGCTATTCTCAGCAGAACCTTCCGCCTAACTCCACCTGGCTAGGAGACTATCGATACAAATATCTTTGCTCCACTTATGTTCAAACTCTTTTGTCGACTTCTTTAAACTCGTCTCACATCCACAACCTTGTTACATGTCTGAGACATCATCTTATAGCCTTTAGCACTTCACTTTATAGTCTTTGAAGTTGCTTCCTTGCTGTAATCTTATTTTGCATCACATTACTCGTATGCAAACTCCACCTATTTTGCATCACATCACTCGTATGCAAACTTCACCTATCTTGCATCACATTACTCGTATGCAAATTTCACCTATCTTGGCACTAGGACAAAGCTCTGAAATCTTTTCTTTCGAACCCTGGTTGCAACTGATTTTGCTTGATCCTTAGACATCTTCTTTGGACTGTTTATTTATCACGAATCTTTCCAACAGTCATTGCCTTTGTCTCAACATCATCTCCTGATGGAAACCTCACTCAGAACCTGTCTCTCGCCTGAGACAACTGACACGTTTTCTGGTTGTACACCTCCACCTGAAACAAAACTCCATTAATGTTTCTCGTGTCTAGGTTCACCTTTCTGAGTTAACTCACTGTGTATCTCTCAAATCCCTTTGAGACTCCGATCTTTATTCTTAAGACTATCCATGTACTCAACAACACCTCAAATCTGACTATATCTGAAACCCCTCACGGTAATCCATATGCTTCTCAGAGTAATCCATATGCTATACCTCAAGTAGATTCCTTATTCTAGTTCCATTCCCATCTGTAGCCTCTATTCTCTTTTGAATCTCAACATTTTACTGATTTCAGAACAATCACCAACATCTCTTAGATTTTTTTTTTACTTCTAGGATGTCCCCTATTATTCAAGAATCTATTAGCTTACACCAATAGTGTTTTAATCACCATTGCACTTTCATCATGTTCCATCAAATTTGGATTCCAAATTTACGTCCTGAATCGCAATAGAATCCTTGCATATTTGAGTTTTGAGAATTGAAATCTCACTCTGAATTTTCAAAAAAAATCTTGAGCTCGTGAAGACCTTCACTATATATCACTCTCACGATGATTGCTTCACCAAAGACCAAACAAACAACTTTTATCACATGTCTTTTGTTTCGGTCGTTTATCCTTCATTTTTTTTCAATATGTTCTTCTCTTTGCTGTTTTGGCCCAACTTGTTATTAACACGTCCAAGAGCAATTGTTTATTGACAAAGTCAACATTACCCAACCAAAAAGAACAATTGTCGCCAGAAGAGACATAGGTACAAGCTCCATCTTCCACTTCCTTTTATCACATGATTTAATCTTATGTTGGGTCCAAAGAAAAACAACTTTTGAAGCCCATATTCCTTCAAAATTATCTAGCCCATTGTAAATAAAATCCACTTGACCAAATCTTCTCCTCTTCTCTTCTTCGATGTTTTTTCTTTTTCATGTCAATTTTTTTTTCTTTTTTTTTCAGACGGGGCTGGAAAGCTTTTGCCAAAATCTATGACGGACACAGGGGACCGTGATGAGCATGTCGTAACTTGAATCGTCTGGTGTCTCCTCAGACAACTCGAACCACCACTACATGTGCAATTCTTGGTGTTTCTCCTTCCGATTCATCCGATGAAGCCCAAATCCCATTAAAATCTAACCACCTCCGCTGAGATCTCTGCTCCCTACGACGTCTTTGCATACCAGAGCCACTGCCACCTACGAATCCTATGCAAACGAAGAACCTCCATGACCCATGATTTGAATCCATTGCGATTCTGGCTTGAATCTCGGCAACTACAGTGGATTTTCATCTCGAATCAGCCTTCTATGATTTGTAAAACATAGAAGCTTCTGATTTCCTTTTGGCTTCTGGTTGATATTCTCGTCACTGACCTTGAGAAATCTCGGCTTCATCATCTTCATCAAAACTCTAGATACACATCGACGGCTACCATATCCTCCGTAGCCGCTGCTCCACCATCTGAACTCGCTTCAACTGTTAAAACCGACAGCTATTTCCAATCAGCTCCCATGAGATCTCGCACACCCGATGGTCTCCTTCCTGACTTGAGCTCTTGCGATTCTCAACTAACTTCGTCGAGATCTCGCAATCCCGAGCACCATCTCTGTTGACTACCTCTAGAGACCCTCTCGTAGACACGAAGCGCGCGGCTCTATATTTTCTTGCGAACCTCAGATATGATTTTAATGTCCATCGTCATCACTGCATCGACTCCGGTGGTTTCCTCTGATGTAAGGTTCTTCTCAGATTGGTCTCTGGTACGATTTTATTCTGCGTCTATATTTCGGCGCTACTCTTTGACGATTCAAACTCGAATAGCCTCCGCCATCTTCAGGCATCTTGAGCCATCGAACCCTAAGCCTTAAAGCTTTGCCATTGAGTCTCGATCTGGCTGATTTTCCAATCAAAATTTCTCACGTGTAACCACACATATGAACCAACAAAAGTTGTTACCGAGAAACTCAACTCTTTGTAAAGCTTTTCAATTAAACCTTTAACTCTTTTGTTTAATTGATAAAGATTCAACTAACGTCACCACAAATTTCTCAAACTTGTTTCTTCCTCTTTCATGTCATGGATGAGTCTGTGAATTAACAAAATAATAACCTAACGCTCTGATACCAATTGTTGGAGATTTAGTTCTTAAATCTCATCCCGATATATTTGTTAATTCACGGATCTAAAGATACAAAGATTGTTTACCCAATTCACGGTCTCGAGCCGCTACGTCTGGGGAGAGTTTGTCCTCTCAATATTCACTAACGAGAAATCGGAAAACACCTCCGATGTGGTTTACAAATCAATCTCTCTAGAGAAAACTCTTATTCTCTCTCTAGCTTTACGAGCCACCTCTAAAGTGCTCGGAACCCTCAGAATTTAGGATCAAAGATTTCTCTAGGTAAAACTATTGTATTTATAGCCTTTGGATTTTCTTTTTCTTGTAGTATATGGAATTTCCTTTTTTCCTTTTCCTATATGGAAAACTAATATTTCCTTTTCCAATTAGAAAACCCATAACTTAACCCAAATCTTGAGATGACTGAAACCCGATATTTCACAACGGTTTTATGAGCAGCCTCTGACTCGAGTGTTTTCCCATCAGAGGATACTGAAAAAACATATCATGTAAAGAGTTTAGTTACAAAGGAAATTGAATCTTGGCTTTCGGTTTTCGATACAAACCAAAACAGAGGTCATGAGGTCTAATGTGTCAAACCTTACATTTGAAGAAGGAAAAACAAGAAGTGTTAAGTATGCCATTAGCTTTATCAAGACACAAATATAAATTTAAGAAAAATCTATACTTTGTGCAAGATTACTTTGAACATCACTTATGGAAAACCGGGACATGGAAAGCAAGAAGAAAACGAAAACAAATCTGCCTTTGTATTTCTTGAGAATTTTGTTCTTGGTGCTCATGTATATCGACCATCTTTTAGCAAATGACATCGCAATAGCTGAATTAGCAAAAGCTTGAATTGACTGGCATGTCATAAAACACATGATAGTTGTTACCAAATAAAATAATTTTCACAACCATTACGTAGAACACTAAAACCCGTTAAGAAAAAAGAGACGGACCTCATCTACATTGTACATAGCTAGAGCGACACCTAGGCTTTTGAAATCATATACATCTAGTTCCACAGGTGCGTTCCCATCTTCTGGGACTATTTAGACGATGGGATGCACTTACAGTTTGCAGTATATGGTAGAAGAATCTCTATCGTTTAATGGAACTTATTAGTATGACCTAACCAAAAACCATTTTCACCTTTCCTGGACCTTTAATTATTGTATCAGTGGCACGATACTGGTCACCAAAGGCATGACTACCGATGCCTCTAGGTTTTCTCCAACTTGTCAAGACAAAAAATTTGAGTCCGCATGTGGTATATGATGTGTCACTATTTTAGTAGGTTTTTAGTACGGTTTTCATTCGAGATCTATGGTTTTTAGAATGTATTCGGATTGTTTTGGCGCGGTTCTGTGTTCTTTGTTGTTTTTACATGATCCAAACTTGAATGCGCGAAAAGGAAGCATTTTGGATGGATTTCAAGCCTCAAAGAAAGTGTTCGCGCAAAGCTGGAAAATACCCAGAATTTTGGACCAAAAATTCTTACAAGGGATCTAATCTACAGATATTGATAACATTGTAATTTACCTTACAAGGATCAATCGATCTCTGTCCTAATCTGCGGACCGATTTTACGAAGAACCAGACCGAACTTATTTCAAACCGGA
>OVAN01016049.1:0-10865 GCA_900406275.1 Anastatica hierochuntica
CTCAAATTATGCAAATCACTCCAAGTTTTACTCTTCTTCTTCGATTTTGAAAACATCTTCTACCCTCTTCGGTTTCGTCGCGAGAAAAAGAAGAAACTGTTTTTTTTTAATTAGATTGTTTAATATAATAGGGTATCCATCGGATCTTGGATTTGGGTATGGAGTATCCATTTAATCCTGGTTGGATCTGTAAATATTCAACATTGTCCTTCTTTTTTGGTCATTTTACAATTATTTCGTTTTTTTTTAAATTGCAATATTTCTAATTTATGGAAGAGTATTTTGGCTCTTATTCTAGCTTTTGATCCAAATCACTCTCCATCGATAATCACCATTTGTATATGCGCAGAGAAAACTACTTTGAAAAATTATTATTTATAAATGATGTAAATTTGAAAGAATGAAGTTAAATTCGTTTGATGTTTAATTGTATATGACATGAAAAGAGGACTGGGTTTAGGTAGGATACTCTGTAACTTTTACGACCCAAACAAATATGAAGCAACTGGGACAAAAAAGACAAACTGGGAAAAAAAGAAGTTTTTCATTTTCTTTATTACGCCATGATAATAACACTCACAAAGGAGGGGGTAGAAACACATACGAAAATGAATAGTTCGATTCGAAGTTAAAGTCTGCATAAATATAAAAGAATCACAACGAAGATAAATATCTCCCAAATGGGTAAAATAACCAAACACAAACAGGTTTGAATCATCTCTCCCCTTAGGCAGAAACTTCGCCAAACAATGACCTACGGATCTATAAAATAAAAAAGAAAAATATATGAGTGAATTAGGGAACCAAAGTAGTAACAAGACATTGACTGATGGATCACAGAAAGCAAGCAAAAGACCAAGTGGTGAATTTGTTTTCGTACCTGTGGAAGTTTCTTACGGAATGCCACATCAAGACGCGCATCCAGAGTGTTCTCACACACGATTTTCCCATCGCGGGAAGCTAGCACAACACCTCCGGAACTATACCAAGAGCAAAAAGTACATACAGCTATGTGAAGCCGGATCTAAAGACTGATAGCATCTTTTTTTCAAAAAATCTAAAATGATTCCGATGAGCTTAAAGTTACTTTCTGTGTAATGATAGCATAATGATGAGAAAATTGAACTTTACCAGTGGAGACCATGAGGATCATTAGATTTAGGAGGACCCGGGAGGAAAATTTCAGTGTCCACGTTAACATCTGGGGCATGAACTTTTGCTTTAGCAGCATAATCCTCCTTTGCATCATCAAGAATAGATTCAACAAAACCCAAGTCCACTTCACGGCAACGCAACAAAAAAGAAGGTTCTTTCAACCGAAGCAAACACTTCAACAGCGAGAAAAGAATAAGATTTCCATCAGACACAAGAAACCAACTGCATAACCAGATGCTTAAAAGAAGCCAGTAGGATATACTAAAAAAAGTTTCATTTGAGTGTATCAACTACGAGGGAGTCTCTGTATTGGTTGAAGAACCAACCTGAACAATCAGATCCTTGAGAAGCTGTTTGTAGGCATACTCATCGCGACAGACGTTGAGAAGATCCTTTGCTGCTTTGTCTTTCATGGCAATGACAATATCATCCTGCGCTTGAAGAACTTTAATCCTTGAGGCGTTTAGCTGCATCGAGTAATCACTGAACAGGAATGTGTGACATAGTTGTTTTAGCCACAGTATTAACTACTTCGGATTGAACTAGAAAAGCTTAGTCAGTTCAGTTCTTTATATCATAAGCCTGGACCATCAAACCAAGTAACCATAATCCAATCATGTTTCACTTTTGGCTATCACACTAGACTATACTTTTGTACATTAAAATCAAGAAAAAAAGAAGCAAATTACCAGCTCAATTCAAGTAATGTATGTGAATCTTTAAAATCAATACACTTTCAAGATTTCAAAGGTTGTGATCCAGAACAAGCGATAAAAAAAACTTTAAACTAAAACAAGATCGAAGATTGAAATCAGAAACGATCGGTTAATCAACTGAACTCACATCTTCTTTCGAACGTCAGCTTGCTTCTCCTTTTTCTCGTAATCCTGTCTGATCTTCTTCTTCTCGGCCTCAACTAGCTGCAGTTTCTCGATGTTGAATTCCTACAGATAATCAAATAACCGCATCGACGATCATTAGATTGAGTGAATATTGGCGACGCAAAGCGAAGAACGGAGAAATGGGGAAACGAAGGTACTTCTTCAGCAGAAACCGAGATCTCGTTTGCCTTCTCCTCCGCCTCTTGTCGGATAAACCTAACCATCTGCTGGATCTGTCTCGATACATCTCCGTCATCCATCTTTGCTCTTCTTGATCCGAGGTTGCAGAAAATCGAGTGATCGGATATGGGAGAGAGTTCGAAGTTTTGTCTCTTTCTTCAGACTCTCATTTTTGATCTTTTTAGTTTAGAAAAACTTACTTAAAATTTGAAACCAATAGAATTGAATATGTAGCCAATATAATAATAACTAAAGTTTGATTTGTCTAAGGCTCGAGTATTTTTAAGTTTTTATATATTCAATTTTTAATTGATCATGTATAAACTTTTTAATTGAATTTGGAATTTTCAGTTGTTTTGGGTTTAAGCTCAGAATTTTTAATTTTTTTAATTATTTTGAATTTCGGGTTCGCATTTAGGTTTGGGATTTCAGGATTTTCGAGTATTCGTATGGGTTCGACTTGTATAATATTCAGTACCCGAATTACTGCGAAAAAAAATTTGATGGTATAATTTTTATTTTAAAACATCAGATCACTAAATTTAAATTTTTATAGTTTATATACATTATTTTTAAATACTTTATCTTTATAACTATATTTTCTAATGTCTGCATAATCTTTTTATTTGTGAATGAATAATTATAGTCGATTTTTTTTTATTTTTTAGATACATTAGATACATTTAATAACATTTCTAAGATAATTTTATTTTAAAAAATCACATATGAAAAATTTGTGTACTTGGATTTTAATAGTATAGACTAGATTTTCACCCGTACTTTGAAAGTGTGAGATTCATTTTTGGTATGATTTAATACAAAAAGAGAGATCTAATAATGATATAGATTTTTATTATAAAAACTATAGTAAATAACAAATACTTTCATTATTAACGTATTAATGATATAGATTGTCGATGCTAAGAGGAAATTTAGTTTCTTCTACCATATATTTATGTTATGGCTTAAACAATAATACGATTTAAAGTCAATTCATTCTATTATCGTTGTTGGATTTCTTATTGTAGAACTCATTTAAAAAATTTTATAAATACATAATATTTCCAATATTAAAAGTTTTCATAGTTTGAATTTTCTTGTATTTATATTTAGTTTTTTTATGAGCGGTATGCAATATTGTTAATACTGGACCGGTTCGCAGATCAGATTAGGTTTGACCTCAAACCGGAAACATAACCGGGTTAAATAAATAATAAACAAAAAAATTAGACCTGTAAAAGTCCAGATTAAACTGGTAAAGAAACAGAAACCAACGAATCGTTGAAGCGGATTCAAATCCGTTCAATTCTTAAACATGACATTTATTTTATTTTATTCATTGTTATAGTTTTGGGAAATTTTTACTTTTAAATTTTAAAAATATTATGATTTTAAATGTTTTTTAATATTTTACGTCAATAAATTTATTCTCAACTACAATATTATTTTACAATAATATATTTATTCTTAATTATAATATTATCTCTAAAAATTTCATTAAACCCGGTTTAACCTCAGACCACAACGATCAACAACCGAAAAATTTATCCAGTTCGATAGTCGTTTTTTTTAAAACATTGAATATTATACATATTTACTAATTTTAAACTTTTTATTTTTGTAAGTGTTAGTAAGTGAACTTAATTTTAAATATTGTTTTCTAGAAGTATGTAAAAAGGGAAACAATAATAATCATTAATTAACTAAATAATTAGTGGATAGAATAATTAAGGCTACATATACATAGCTAATATTAATATAAGAGTTCAAAATTGATAATATCACACGTAAAGGAAGGTTGTTGTGTTTCTGTTTTAATAGTATAGATATTTTTAGTATAATATTAGTTATGTTTGATTAAGTTTTTTGCATCACATCAATTATAAAATATATTAACAAAATGCAAAAAAATATTTAATAATTTTTAAATCTCAGACTTTTATTTTGTAATATTTAAATAGTTGTTGTTGTATTAATAAAATAAATAAATTTTTTATATTAAACTTAACTAATTTCAATTAAATTATTATTAGTATATAATTTCAAATTACGAAAAATAGAACTCTATAGATATAGAATTTTATTTTATGATTTATAGAAATAATAAAATGAAAAATAACCCCGTACAAATAATTAATAGATTTAAAATTAATAGTGTATTTCATTTTTTACAAAAAAATAAGACCAATAACAAGTAAACAAATTGCAAATGATAGAGGTTCTCAAGGATTCTCAAATTTTTTATTTAAAATCTATTAGTTATTTATTTAGTTATTTTAAAGTTGAGAACCCTTTTGAGATACTATCAATGCAAGTGCTCTTTGAGAACAAACTGGAATACAGTTTTTCATAGATGACAATAAAGGACAAGACATCTAACTAAAATTTTAATTACTAACTAGTTTAGATCTCACTTTTTTGTCGGAGTAAAAAATGTGGAACTATGGTGGATAAAAGAAAAATTTAATGCCAAATTACATTAAGCTTCTATAATGTGGAAGTTTATGCGGCTACATATCGTGCGGATATGGCGCCAGCCATGGATGCTCTCGGTAATCGCTTAGAAAAATAGGGGGAGAGGGATGAAGTAAACTGGTGGGTTACTAAAGGTGAGGGAGGTTAGCATTAATAGGTGAGAGGAGTCGTCATCAGATCTATTTAGGGATTATGGAAGATGAAACTGTGGGGGCATGGTGGTTTAAATAGAGGCCGCATGGTGATTTACGTAACAAAATTGGGAAGACAAAACGCGAGAGTCGGGAAGACAAAGTTATTTTTGTGTGGGGGGGGGGGGGGGGGCCTAATGCAGCATTATCTATTCACNTCGGTGAGTGTAACGGTAGTATAGGTTACGAAAGGGGGAGGGACAATGTGAGAATGAAGAAGACGAAGATGTTTCGTAAGGAAGGGGAAGCATAGTTTTGGCTGGGCTTGTAGCATTTGTGTAAATCGCTTCTCTTTGGTTATTTGGTTTAACGTGATTGGGCTTCAGTGGAAGCGGGCTACGTAATTTATTGAAGGCAATCAAGCAAGTGAGCCTTGTGTTTGTAATAAGAATTTGACGTGTCCTCATTATAGAGCTTTAAAAAAAGATGATGTGTCTACCTTAGAAGAGCTAGATTAAGTCCTTTTAATTTGTTAGATATTTTCTTGATCCACTTTAATGGGCCAGAATGTCTTTGACAAAGCCCATTCACTATCACATGCATATTTCAACAAAAAAAGAAATGTTGACGGGTAGATGATAGTTTTCAAGTTTTAAATTAAATGATGGTGTGAATATCAAAATCCAAACCTAGATTTTTAGATGGTTCTTTTGAGGAAGAAGATATGTGGTCGAATCTCGTATGAGCTACAGATGAATTAACAAAAGATTTGGATTGATATTCCTTCAAGGTTTACACGAGTTTTGAATGACAAATTAACAATCTTGGTCATTCAGATAAGTTGATGATTACAAAAGGATTTATAAGTACAAGAAAAAAAGAATGAAAACATTCAAATTTAGGTTCTCTGTGTTTAGCTCTCGAGCTTGTCTTCAAAAGGGAAGAAGATCCTTCATCCCTTAGTCTTCCTTCTCCTTAGAAAGCATTGAGTTGAATATCTCTGTCACCTCTAGCTCCGAGACCTTCTCCCGCAATCTCGTGATCTGTAACTTCCTTTCACTTGGCCTTTGCGACATCCTAGCCTCCACTTTTCTAATCATTTGGGCCTCAAGAGTCGGGTTTTTTATGCCTTTTAACGGGTCGTTCGCCATGTGGGATCTAGGCCCATCAGTTTCCCCCTGACATCTAGGCTGAGCCTCTAAAGCTTAAGATGCAAATCAAGCCCAGATACCGATCGTTATTAAATATGTTCCCGATAACTTTGAATCTTTTCTTGAAACATTTAGTTTGTTTAGAATCAAAGGCCATGATCAACAGATGTTGATCGAACGGTTGACAACGCTTGGAGATGAAAAATTCAGCCTTGAACTTTACGCCTATTGATTCGATATAAAGCAACCGTTAACTGCCATACTCCAATTCTTCATGCTTCCACACACGGTTAACGGAGGAAATCTCTCTCTTCTATGTTTTATTTTAAATTTCTCTGGTCTTCATAATTCCATCTCTTATTTTCTTAGATAGGAACTCAGAAACGAAAAACGAAACCTTTCACCTTGATCGTTCAATTAGGTTTTCTGCTATTCTTCTCAGATTTCTCCTTCGGGTTCTTCAATTCATCACTCTCATCCTCTCTTTTTCATCAATATCTGTTTCTCTACAAATTTCAATGGGATACGGGAAAGGCAATGCCGGCAGTTCTAAGGTTCTGAAGGATGACCATAAACACAAACGCACCGGAAAAAAATTATTTACAAAGCCTATGTCGTTGCTGTGAAAACGGAGATGGTCGGTGAATCCCTAATTATTGTTGGACCTCGAGGAGCTACTTTTCGTCCTCGACAAGCCTAGACGCTGATAAGGCAAGAAGTTTCTAACTTGATGAGTAAGGCTCCAAACGATCTAGCTAGGGTCTGCAACCCCACAGAAACGCCTGAGCATGCTCCCACATAATGGTTTTGCTTTCACGAAAACTACATCGTCAAGTGTCACCTAAAATTCCCTCTCCCAAACCTTCTACTAGACCTACTAAATCGTTATGGTCTAGCCCTTCTTCAACTTTTCCCCTCTGTGATTCAGGTGCTAATGGGTTTGATCGTGAGGTATAAGAAAGAGGGTATCAGATTTGGGATCAAGGACTTAGTAGACCTATACGTCATCAAAGAGAGTCCATCTACTAAAGGAGCAAACGGAACCTTCTATCTATGGCCCAACCGGGTCGTTAAATCTTTAAATTTTCAGTTAAAGATGAGTTTTGGCGACAATGGTTCTTTTTACTGAAATCTGACCAAACCATTATCCCTGAGGGACGTGTAATGCGTACCACTTGGATTCTCAAATCAAAAAAAGAGTTCCAAACCTTTATGCATGTAACTATGCAGTTTTTGGTTAAAAAATACATGAATTAAAGTCTGAATTTGTCGCATTGTTGGTTAGGAGTCTCTAGGATGCTTGTTATATCTGTATCGTTAAGTTTAGAAACTGAAATTTCCATGTTTGCTTTTGCAGGTTCCTCAGATCCTCCCTAGATAACAGCGAAACTTGCTAGAGCTTTGGTTAACAAGTTGAAACAAGGAACTTTCCACTGGACTATATATCCATCTTTTCGAATCAATAAGGCCAGGTTTCCTGAATGGTTTGGTGCCCAGTTCCCTGACCCGGTCCCTGTCAACCAGCTTGAAGGTAACCCTCCCTTCTCTACGCTACATGTCCCTCAGGTTTCATGTGCTTTATCGTACATGGTTAACTGATGTGCTCAAAGCTTTACCCTGAGAATTATCACATGTTGCAAGTGCACATCGGTTGTGGTAGTACTTAGGGATCGAATCCTCAAGGGCCAAGAACCACACTACGAGTGTATGAGAATCGAATTTAGCTAAAGCGAAACTACGAGGTTTTGTTTGAGAAATTGTGAGGCACAAAATTAATAGTAGATTAGACTAAAATCAGCAAGTAAACAATGTAAAATTATCAATAGGAGAAAGCATTGGGCATTGGGGAAATCTCAAGTTATCAAGGATCGATTAAAACGGAGAAAAAGACCGAAAAATTCAACAGGTAATCCTAGAACTTGAGTCATGCAAGGATAATCAATCTACTTCCATAGTATCAATTATTGATGTTTAAACAACCTAAATTATTCAACTCCCGTTGGTAATCAAGTGAATAACCAGCATAAAGTTCAGATTCAATAGTTCAAAAAATTCGGTAAAATCACTCCCGTGAAGACCGACGTTTCTGCTCATCCAGATAAACAAGAAAACTTAACAAAATTTTCTTTAAGTAAATTGATCCTAAATGACAGTAGCTAGATGGTAATTCAAGCAACAATTATCAAAAAAGAATCTAGATGAAGAACCCTAAGGAAATCATCAAATCTAACAACCTAACAATCAATCCATGAGTCCCCTTTCGAAAACCCCTAAACCCAACAAGTAAACTACTTAAAACTAATCGTGAAAGTATGTAAACATGAGGAATGATAAGTAGAAAACGTCAGAGATTAAGAGTCAAATGTTTAGAAAACTTAGCAATTTCGATTACAAAGCGACTTCTTCTCTTTAGATGCTCTTGAAATCAAATCTCTTTAAGGAAAAGGTATGTCACGAGTTCTATGCCTCCTAAGGTCTATTTTCTCTCTAAAAGTCGTGGCTCTCCTTTCACAAAAGTCTAAAAACAAGTATTTATAGTATTAGGTTAAGAAAAGTCGGTTTAGGTTAAGTTGGGATCGTAAATAGGCTGAGACAGGTTTAGGAGGTATTTTTGGCCCAGATCAGAGCGAAAATGTCCACCAACCGGTCAGAGAGGTTTTTGGCACCGGTTGGTGATTAATGTTTTGTCAAAACCCGGTCACAACTCACTTCTGGGCACATTCTAGCTTCAAGACATACATACCAGTCTTCACTAAAACGCTTATAACTTTTGATCCAGAGATCCAATTGCCTTGAAACCAATACCATTTAAAAGCTAACTAAAAATTCTAGTTCTTATCTCAATTTCATCAAAATCCATTGAGGTTAATTCCTTCTTCATGGATGATCTTTCTGGAGTATCGAAACTGTCCATAACTTGACTTTTGCTCCAAATGAGTCCAAATTGCTCCAGAATGCATTGTTCAACCTTAAACGAATAATAACACTAAAAATATGATAAAATACCATTTTGATAAAGAAAAGCATAAAATCTCTAAAAATGAATAAAAACGTAAGGTAAAAACATGTAAAAATACGGTTTATCAACTCCCCCGGACTTAGCTTCTTACTTGTCCTCTAGCAAAACAAATCCAAGAATGAAAAGAAGTTTGAAAATATGGAAACTTACTTGAACTTCCTGAACTTATTGGTGACTTTAACTGTCCTAATCCACTAACACCAGAGTTAACATTAGAAAGAACATTCAGTAATCACCACAAGTCCAACAACGTCCCCAATTCAGCCACAAACAAGAAGAGTGACCCATGATCTCCATCACCACTCCTAAAGTCTACAATGTGCAGTCTCTTTGAGGGAGTATCAATCAAAGAACACATAGACTCAACTCAATCAAGATCCTAACATTTTATAGCCTACAATTGATTTATTTCCTCTTCCTTATTCACTTTTAAATGCTTTCTAGAGGTTGATTTTCCCTACTTTTCTAGGGTATTATTTTTTTTAGCAGCCTCATGCGAATCAATTTTTCTCTACTTTTCTAGGGTATCATTTTATTTTTTCTATCGATCTCTTTATCTTTCTTTTAATCACATTTGGACTTATTGGCTTCGTGAGTTCTATTGGATTTGAGTTCCTTTTACACACTTCATAGCCTTACATCCAATATCCATCAAGCATAAGCTTATTTTTGAGGATTTTATTAAAAAGGGAAGAGAGGAACCGTAGATTAATATTTTCTAATCTAAAGAGCACTTTGATTCAATGTATACCAAGCCCCAAGAAAAGAAAATTAAGTTTATTAAGTGTTGAGTGGCTTAGGATTACCCGGATATCAAGTGATATGGTGCCTTAGTTAGGTGATCCACCTGGGCTGTCCCGAATGGTAAAACTGTAGTCAAGCATTGGCACTATGGACACTAGTAATTATGAAAAAATTAGTTCAAAATCAAGCTCTTTTCCAAACTTTTTTTACTCAATAAAAATGTTTTTACTTTGAAATTTTTTGAAAACGACTCAACAATCAAGAAAAAGAATCATTAGTAACAATAAGAATCCCCCCCAAACTTAACTTACACCGTTCCAGTTTAAAATCAAGTGAGAAAGGTACTGAAATCTAATGGAAAAGAGAGGGAATAGGAGTTAGGAAGCTGCTGGACGAAAATATGGAGTTGGACGACCATTTTTGATGTTTCGGTAGACCGAAATGTAGAACAATGATCCGTTTTTGTAATTTAGGAAGAGTGCTCCGACCAAACTGAAAACTTACTACAAAATAAAAAATTTGGTTTGAAAAAATGAAACATAAAAGGTGGAGCTCATACCAATATTGTTGTGGCCGAGTATAGTCTCATCCGAATGCTCGGTTTGGCTCATCTTGATGAGAAACTGAGCTGGTGCGATTTTGACTGTTCCGAGGCTGGTTTTTGTAGAGAGATGCCTTCTTCATATGCTAATAATTAGTAAATTTTTGAATTGACAGATTGGTTCGCTTAGCGGAGCTTGTTTGGTCTTGGCCGAGTTTTCTTCGGTTTATGGCCAAGTCGGCCCCTTAAAGTGAAGTATAAGCGCTTCCAAATCTGCTTAGATTTTTCTTCATAAAATTCCCACTTTATTTGGGGGAAAAGGTCATTTAAATCCCGAAGTATGTCTAAATCGCCAAAAAAACCACAAACTTCTTCTCTCTCCATTTAAACCTTTAAGTTTGAGTTGACTGAGTCATTTTAACCATGAAAAAGTCAACGTTAACATTATTCTGTTAACTTATTAATGTTGACTTTTTTATGGTTAAAATGACCTAGTCAACTCAAAGTTCGTGGTTTTTTTTTGGAGTGAGAAAAGTTTTTTTTTTTTTGAAAAATTAATTTTTGCTATTTATATTTTTATTAAAATTC
>OVAN01016050.1:0-10865 GCA_900406275.1 Anastatica hierochuntica
TTTACAACCTTTGTTTGCATTGCTTTCTTCCTTGTTTACGAAATTAGTCTCTTTTTACCAAACTTTCTCTTCCGTCTTAGCCCCTATTTGATCTGAAAGTTCTTAGCACACTTTGGTCTTTGTGGATTCGGTACCCGAACCAATACAACGTACTAACTGTACGCTTGCAGTGATTTCTTGGGTGAAAACCTGAGCCATCATTAATACGGGTCGGCCATACCCACTTAGGTTTGACCCATTTGGAACCATGCCCATTTAAAGCTCATTTAATTCATATACCCATATAAACCTTGTCCATATAAACCCATTAAATTTATGTAAGCCCGTTTAGCCCACATAAATCCATCTATAGAAAAAAAGTTGAATAAAAATATACAATCTCTAATCCAACATACATTTTTCAATCAATATTATTTAGTATAAAAAGGTAAAGACTCAGTCCAAACCCCAAACAATCTTATATATTAATTGAGGAGACAGAGAGAGAAAATGACGTTTAAAAATTTTATGTGTCGCTCAATGAGTAATTTTAGGGACACATCAACAAAAATAACCAATCAAAATATTCCAATTTAATATTATATGCGTGGTGGAAATCTTAACAGTTTTAATTAATTTTTAAATATAGATCTAATACATGTCATACAAAATTTAAATCCAATTAAATATATGATTAGATCTTATATTTGTATCAAACAAATTAATGGATATTTTCGGATCCTAAAATAAATGAAATAATGAAACAATTATCCTACACTCAAATTCCAAAGGTAAGAGATCTTTTTTAACAAAATAAAAAGTAATCGACAAAATCTCCATTCGAATTTTCAAAGGCTAATATGATTTTCATTTTTCCACATCACATATATTTGGTATTCGGTATCATATTACATCGATTGTGAGAGTTTTTAAGAGCAATAAACTTACCGTATAAAATATATCTCATATATTTACCTAAAACATATTTTGTCATATTTTAGATATGTTTGGTACTGAAAAATCGAATAGTATTTATTGTTTTGGGTTAAAAAATTGTTTGAACTGAGTTAGAACATAATAATTATCTTATTGTTTGAGTTTACTTACTTGGATATTTCGGGTAAAACCGAACCGTTTAGTGTTTTAAAACTACATCGATTTTTAATTAAATTTTGAAAATTTGCATGAACCTTAAGTAATCCAACCCGAACAAAAAAAATGACAAGTTTTTATACGAGCTCCTACTAGCTCCACCCGAAACACCTGGACTTAAAAGAAACATAACTAACTTGAACCGAAAACACGAATTTTCCCCTCTACTTTTGTATTTAAAACTTGAATGTCAACCTCAACTTTTATATATACATAATTGTATTAGAGACATTGATATTATAACAATATATTATTTTTTAAAAAAACCTTTCAAAATGTTATCCGTGTATTATGTATAGTTTATCATTCTATTAAAAAACACTATAGATACTTAAATTTTCCAAACAAATTTTATAATTCCGCGCTTGACGCGGATCAAAGCTAGTTAATAATTAATATAAAAGAATTGAAAATTAATTAGCTTTAATCGAAATTTGAAAAGATTTTGTTTTATTTATGTTAAAAAACCAATTGAAAAAACAAAATGATTAAATTACAAAGAATCTGGAGATCAATTCAAGCATTCAAAGAACAAAATCATGCTGAAGAACATTTAATCGAATTTTTCAAACTTCCTCCATAAAAGTACAAAAAGACAAAAAGAAAGTGGAAAAATCTAGCTTCTCATCTAAAATCTTGTAAATCGTTTCGATGTCTATCGTGAGACCCTCGTCATCGTTATCGTCATCTTCAAAGTCAAAAATGAGACTCCTTCACCGAGGCCAAACAATGAATCCTTCTCGCTCATCACCAATAAAAAATTCCTAATCCATGAAAGAAGAACGAAAAATCCTAAACTTAAGGAATCTGCTTTTCCAATTTTTTTTAAAAAAGTTAAATCATTTTTTAGAGAAAAAATAATTATTTAATACAAACTAAACGGGCCGACCCGTTTATTTGCGGGTAAACCCATTAATTTTGTGAGCCTAAATGGGTCAACCCTTTTAAAACCCACTTAAATATTATATAATTCTTTTAAAACCCACTTATATATTATACTAATACGGGTGATGTGAGAATTCTTTTCTCAATCGAGTTTAGTCCCAAACTCAACTCTATGCCTCAAGTGCAAGGCTAGTTGTTGTAGTAATGGGTATCGAATCCACAAGGAGCAACTGTTCACGCAATTAATCCTGTTACTAATTTCGTGATCTAGGTCTAACAAAAGTGAATGGATTTAACTTTCGATTCAACGATTAACGCAAAGCAAAGATGATAAACTAAACAAGATTCAAGGAATAAAAACATGCAAGCAATGAGTTAGGTCTATGATCAAGTGATCTAAATGCTACCTAATGCGAGGTTTGGAGTAGTAAAGCTCATATCAAAGGCAAGGTAAAGGATTAACTAGTTCATTCTCATGATCCTAGTCCATTTAACAAATCCTAAATCAATTCAATCTCTCAATAGTGGTCTAGCATTTGTCAATCATTAAATACAAACCAAATAGCCTACTTAGCACCTTAATCATCTATTCCCATAAGCTAAGAATGTTAAGCATGATTTAGATTCTCTTAGGTATTTTATCAAACACCTTGCGGGTGTGAAAGCCTCAAGATCTAGGATTTGATTGATCATTTCAAATCTAGCTTTAAGCATCCCTAAATCATGTGAATCTATATGAAACCAACCTCTAGCATCATTATTAGCACTTGGATCTAGCTTGATCAACCTAATTCATGCTTACACTTGATCACTACTCACTAGACATGCTCAAGAAACTCATGGAATCTAAAGCAAAGCTAATATCAATCATCAAGAAAGAAGAAAAGAAGATAAAGATGCAAACTTTAAACAAAACAAAGAGATTTCTATCTTGAATCCAAACACATACAAAGTTTTCTAAGAAATGTAAAATTTTAGGGTTTTATGAGTTTTTGGAAGAGTATTTATAGAGTTTAAGAAGTTGGGTCGGGTTGATCCGGGACAAACCGGTACAAACCCATGATTTTGGTTGAAATAAGAGTTGCTGGCGGTCTGGGAATGCGGTGCATACTGCCAGCCAGAGAGCTTTGATCCGCCATATTTGTCCTGAAGTTGGCCGGCGGTCTGGCAAGGCGGTGCAGACCGCCAGCCAGAAGGTCGTCGTCCGCCAGCTCTGTTCTGTAGATGACTGGCGGTCTAGATTGCTGGTGCAGACCGCCAGCCAGAAGTTCTTCGTCCGCCAGACTCTCTTGTAAGAGCTAGAGCTTCCCGTTCTTGCTTCCGAGTCCCTTGGCTCATCCATTGGTCTTCAAGGTGACCTGAAATGGGGTAGAAAGGAGGAGAAGAATGCACAAATGCAACATCTAAGACTCCTTTATGAACTTTCCTAATCTAGACTCGAAAAACGGCTTGAAACAATCTAAAAGATCCTAAAACGCAAGGAAAACTCTAGTAAATTCTAGGCTACATCATGCAAAATACGATAACATCAACTCCCCAGACTAGAATCTTGCGTATCCTCAAGCAATGAGCAAGAATCTAAACTTGAGAAAGAGGTTTGAAAGTGGGGAACTCATAGCCTAAGGGTTATACGAAGGTTACCAAAACAAAATCCTTAGAAAGATGTAACATATAGCGAAAGTCGGCTCTAATCTTTCGTACTTCGCCATAACCTTTCCAAGCCCCAATCTACTCTAAGCCTCGAGGCCTAAGTAAAATCCTTCTATCAAAACACACTTAACTCCTTAACATTCGTTAGATTTTTGTGTTCGCACGGTTCTCATTATGAGCAAGAGATCGATATCAATCGGTTTGGTAAGGCAAAGTGGGTTTTAAGGTGACAAGAGAGGGTTGATAATTTTTATTGTGGTTCACACTCAAAGAAAACACGAAATATCGGTTATTATACAAAATCGAGGAAGAAAGGGATCAATTGATGTGTACAATGTCAATCTTCCATTCATTCTACCCAAACCCCCAAGCTTTAAACTCTATTATTCCCCCGGATGCCATGTTCTCCCATCTCACACTTCTCTCAAAGATCATATTTTAGCAAATATCTCCTTAAAAACACCAACCACATCTTTTTCTCTTTACTTAGAGACTTGAGATACACTTTAATTTCTAAGCTCTTTTTAATCTTTGGCTTGTCCCACTATCACTTCTAATTTTTGTTTTCACTTTTTCTCAACTTAATTGGTGGAACTTCTTTCTTTAAAATACTAGAGCTATCCTTTTAAATCTTTTCTATCTCAAACCCTTTTCATTTCAAACACCAAACCAATCTTTTTTTTTCTTTTTTCTTTTCTCAATCCCCTTTTCGATCTCAACTTATTCACACCAAATAATCCCATCAATTCTCATCTTTCATTTCCTTCCTATTCTACCTAGTCTCTTAGCCTTTAAAAACAAATGGCAAGCTCAAGAACGGAAAATAGATCATTGTCGTTCCCGATACTTACAAGATTTTGCACATGAGACAATGTATAAAAAGGAATCTCACACAAGAAACATATGAATGGTTTGAAGAAAAACGGGAAGAGTCAAGGTGTGGAACCGTTTTTAAAGTGAAAATGGCTACTAGGGTTAGCCAAAGGGTTGTAAAAGTGGGGAAGAAAACCCGAGTATAAAGTTTAGTACCATGAGATCGGTTTCTAACCCCTAATGAGAAAGATTAAATCATGATTAAGTCCAAGTTAAGATAGAGTCAAGGTGAAACATCAAGATGGTTTTACTAAGGTAGGTGCTTCCGAAAGGGGGAGTTCTAGTTATGGATTTTCCATTTTTTTGTTTCAGCTCAAGCTATATGCTACGTCTAACAAGGGTTTTGGTTGATTCCCTAAGCATTAACCACTTGCTAGGCGATCTAATCATTGTTCCCCTATGAAAATACATCCTAAATGCTCTAAGACTCGATCCTAAAGTCATGAGAAATGCGACTATATGCTTATTTTTTCGAATTTTTCAAAAAATTTCGATTTTTTTGGTTTTCCTATGTCATAACTATTAACAATGCACTCTTAAACTACATGAGACTCAAAGAAATGAAAAATGAAACAAAAAACTAAAATGATGATTAGTAACCATTCTCCTCCCCCGGACTTACTCATCACCGTCCCAGTGAAAGAATAGAATCCGACGAAGGAAACTAAACCACAAATCAAAAGAGAAAACAAAAGGAAAAATGGTATTTACAATGGAAGAAAAGGTACCTTGAATCACCATTCGGAGGGGTTATAAGCTTGTGGCCTCAGAACTTTGAAGTAGAACTTCTTTGGGAGGCAGAATTGGACCGTGTGGGTGAAGCAGCTATTAGGTAGGAAGCAACAAAGAGGTGTACCGTCGTCGCTTGTAAAAGCATACATGAATGAGTGTTCATTGTAACGACTCGTCAATGTCCTTATCCTCAATAGATATGCCTCATCCATGTATAGTCTCTCCGTAAGCTCTTCGTAGAAGTTGAAGTTAATCGATGCATAGCGGAAGAGCGGAGTGAGCATTCCACCGATGTGTATCCCATCCTGTCCATACCGATCAAGGTTCGTTCAAATGCTCATGAGGTGCAATAAGAAGGTGGACCCTTAGCACAATTCAAAATCGGAGAATGGGATGGCTCTACCGACATGGTCGTGAAGTTTATATCCTATTGCTTCATAAAAAATTCTCAATTCTATCGGAGTTGACCACCCAGGGTGTGCTCTTGCAAACACTGTGTTACCAAGTAGCCTCATGGCATGGCATGGCGGATCGTTGGATTCTTGATTTTGGACATTTTTCCATTAAGAGATCGTAGTCTTCACCGGTGGCAATGTTCCTCAAAAGCAATGATAATTGGTTAAATTCCGTAGGTACGCTCAATTTCCCATTCTTGGAAAACCATACATTTCACAAAATCGGTTTAATGTGAGAGAATATCAGTTTGGTCCAATTCGGAAGTAAATTCTCCCACTTTCCCCTTCTTCTTCTTCTTCTTCATTGGTCACGATACCAAGGAATTATCGGGCGAGCTCCGGGTACGTTGCTTCATCTATTGTCAAAAGAGTCTGGACGCTCATCTTATCTAGTAAGCCGTCAACTTGCTCATAAATCCCCATCCTTCACATTACTTCTACATCCGTAAATCTTGTGAAGTGGAAGTCGAGTTAGCGAAGCTCGGTTAGATGCCCTATCTCATCACTTGTCCATCTCAACAATGCGGTTCCCTCAATTCTCTTTCCTCTCCTTGAGGAACTTGCTTGTCCCTAATTTGCTTGGTAAGAGGTGTAGCTTCCTTGAGTGTGCTCATAGTTTGTCATTGTACCTTAGAAAGATCAAAAACTATGTGAGTCTAAAGATGTAAGTAGGATGATGGTTCTAGTGAATTGTGTACAAAGAGCATAGCTCATCAACTTGCCAAAAAGCATTAACCATTTCCACCATCAAGATTGACTCAACTCATTTCTTATAGTACCAAGAATGATACTTTAAATTTGAAAAATCAAAAAATTGGGTTGTACCATGGAAAAACTCAAAATTAACCTCGTAACAAGTTCCAAGCAAAGCATTGAATCCTTAAACACCGATTGCAACCAATCTCAAAATCTCCAAGAACCTTAACTTTCAAATCCAAAATCTCAACAATCTCAACACAATCTATAAAGTTATGGTTAAAAGAATCATTTACTCAAACACAAAAGATTTCAACAATAAAAAATACAAGCTTGGAATGACCAAAATCTAAAGATTCTATAGATTGAGTAAGAGAGAGAGTTATGAGAGATTACCTTCGTTCTTGAGAGAGATTTAATTTAGGATGAAACTAAAGCAGGAATTAAGCAAAAGGAGATGAAGTTTTGAATTCAAAAGGAGAAAATTCAAAGATTTTGGCTTTGGAAGGAGAAAGGAGTGGAAAGTTTTATGTTTTCTTCACTCAATTCCGTGCAAATGAGGAGAGAGAGGAGTAAAGGGGGTTTTAGAAGGAGAAAAAGTGGTTTTTGGGTACTTACCTGGCGGCTGGCAGTCCAGATGCATGGAGAGGACCGCCAGGCAGAGAACTAAAGAGGGTTGGCGGTCTGGGTAGGCGGTGCAGACCGCCAGCCAGAGGTGCCTAAACCGCCAGGCTCTTTCCAAACACGTTTCGCTCCCAAAATTTGCTCTAAAACACCTATAACCACAAAAATCAACCCAAAAAAGGTTACTTAAGGACTAGATAATCTAAAATAGGTACAAGGATACCATGGGATTGCCTCCCAAGTGCGCTTGTTTAACGTCCCTAAGCTTGACGATGCTTCCTTTCTTGATTAGTGGATGTTGGAAGGAGCATCCCCGGTGCTCTTTTCTTCCTTGTTGAACATCTCGAGATCGATCATCCTGCAAGCCATTTCCATCTTGTACTTCAAGCCCTTGTCCAAGACCCACTAAGGAAGTTTTGTTCTTGCCCTTGAGAATGGCTTGGGCATTCCCTTGCACTTCACCTTGTATTCCACCACACCGCCTTCAATGTTCATAGGAATTAGTCGCATGGAAGGCGCTATATTCGTTTTCTTCGAATCCAACCTTGGGACTTCCTTTAGGCACCCCTCGTCATCATCATACCCAAATAACTTTTTGAAATCCTCGAACAAGTCGAATTCTTCCGGTGGCTCGTGATCCTTTGTCGCTTATTGAACAAACAAACTATCACTTAGATCAATAATTTCTTCTTCTATTCCTCCATCCTCTTGAAACAAGCTTTGGTAATTATATATGAGGAGTGATCATTGATAATTATGTAAACAAGCTTTGGTAATGATTAATTTGTTAAATAATTTTTATCAATTTTTTTTGTTAAGTAATTAAGTAATTAAGTAGCAAAACCAAATCCATTTACACACGAAAGATTCCTATTTCTATCAACTCAATCGACCTATGATATCAGCAAATCTAACTGTAATAACAATGGCAATAAGAGTCACCATCCCGTGAACACATGCATTGGCGTTTTCCGTTGGGTTGGGCATGACTAACAAATTCCAAAACAAAATACAACCGATAAGCAAAGTGGTCAAGAAAATTGTGGTGAACGTCTTCAACGTTCTGTTGTGGATCAGAAATCCAACGCCTAAAATAAATATTCCCCTGAGAAAGAAATATAGCATACTCAATCCTCTGTCTTGCATGGAAGACTTTAAGCTTCTGCTCGCGTGTATAATGATGACGACATGGATGAGCCAAAATCTTCATCCAATTACAACAGATAAATAGAGAAATGAAAATGACACATACCCCTAATTAAGAATCAAAGGTGATAAGGTGAATGATTAGTAAAAAACATTTATGTTCAATCATGAATAAAGGTACTTCAATTACTTCATATATGAAATCGCTCAAGAGTGTTGTGTCTCTTTGCATGCTTGACTAACCATTTTTAACACTTGTAAAAAACATAGATAAAGGAAAAGATAAAGGCGATGGCCATAGAACTTATCCACACTTAGCATGCTCTACCAATTAGTAGTTTTGAAAAGTCTACTTCGTATAGTACATTTTGTATGAGAATGTGCAAAAATGAAACAATTTCATAGGCTATATGATCAATGAAAACAAAAAAGTCAGAGTAAATCATCAAATTTACGGAACATTAAGAAGAAATATAATTGCAAGAAAACTTATTTGTGAAATCATCAAAAGAATGAACAAAAGTTTGAAGAAGAAGAATCTTCTACACTAGCCAAAAAAGTAAAATAAAACAAAAAGCTGAAAAGGTTAATTCTGTCTTACCAATCAAGAAGAAGAAACAAGATGTCGATTGGGTTTAACGGTCACGGATTGGAGCCGGAAACAAATCAAAAGATAAAAGGATAAGACAAATCTTAAATTCTCAAAATTATGAGAAAAAAATATGATGCAAATAGAGGAAGAAAATAATGTTCGCTATATTTAAGTTTGTTTCTTTGTTTTTGGTGCACTTTAGAATAGGAAGCTGACTAAAAAAAAGGAGAAAATGTCAAAAAAAAATCTTCAACTTTTAAATTTTGGTCAAAAAATCTCTAACTTTCATTTAAGTCATTTTAATTCCCAACTTTTAAAACTTGGTCAGTTAAATCCCAAACTTTCGTTGGTCAAGCCAATAAGAGCTCAACTCAACCGTTAAATACAAAACGACGTCGTTTTACGTTAAATCGAAAATAATAACGTTACTTAAGTATGATTCGTACCTCTTACCTTGAATATAACACAAACATATATTACCAATTTGGCTAGTTAACTTACCCATTGATGTGTACTCACACATCAATATATTTAGTTAGTTTCGCAATTTTATAAATTACTTTAAAAATTTAGTAAATTAGTTAGTTTAATAACTTAATCAATAAATTAATAATAATAAAATAAATAAATTAGTTTTGAAATTCGGTTATTTAAATTAATTTAATAATTAAACTATTTCAAAACTAATTTATTAATTAAATTATTAAAATTAATGAATTTCAAACTAATTTTTTATTTAGTTATTAAATAAATTTATTTATTAATAACATATAAAGATATATATGTTCTATTTACAATATTTTTTCAATTTTTTTACAATTTCAAAACTAATTTATTAAATTATTAAACTAATTAAAATTACTGAAAATTAATGTTTTATTTAATTAGTAAATTTATTTTTTATTAGAGTATTTGAAAAAATACCAAAAAAATCTTCATATAATTCGAGAAATCTAGATTAATAATTTAACAAATCAATTAATTTAATAAATAAATTATTTTTGAAATTACAAAAAAAATTGAAAAAATAATTGAAAAAGACTATAATATTATTAATAAATTACTAAAGTTACATTATAAAATTTTAACTAATTAAAATTATTGATTTTCAAAACTAATTTATTTATTTATTTAATTATTAAATTAATTTATTGATTAAAATTGTCTTTTCAAATGGTAAGTAAAGAACCAATGTGTAATAACAAAGATATAATAAATCAAATATAAAAGAACCAATAGATATTCATTCGGTTCTTAGTCTAGTTCGGTTTCAATTTTCCAGTTTTAGGAGTTAAGGATCTGATCATGGTGTCGATGCATCTTAATAGAGCATATAAGAGTTGATGGTATGGTAAGGATAGGAGAAATCATTACTTCACTTTTGCATTAAAAGATCTAAGGCTATGTAAAAATTTCATAGAACATATAATAATGCATGCCTCCAATGATATGATTCATGACTAAGTCAAGTTTTATGTATTAGATTGAATTTCATGTATGATTTATTAAACATGCATGATCGTGTTGGATCGTGGTATGCTATAACATCTGAGCTACTCTTGCCTACTTTGCAATTAGGCAGACGAGACAAAAAAAAAACCATATTTTATTTGAATTGTTCCTGTCTTAAAATTCATCTCAATCTACATATGGACATTACACTTTGAATCAAGAAGGCTTTTTTACGAAGGAAATGTGGATCGCAAGCAATAGAGAGAGTGATGCTGCAATTAACTAAACTAGTTTACATTCTTCAAACACCAAATGCTACTAAGTTGAAAACATTTGTTTAATCATCTCACACTACGATATTCTGTAACTAATCACAGCAAACATTATTTTGTAAGTGTTTTTGATGCCATTGTATGAACCTAACGGAACGATTCAACTATACAAGCAAACACATAAGCCCTGTTCCAAAGATTGTCCACGAGAGCGACAAACCAAAAAGCAACACGAGAGCGACAAACACACACATCATTGCTTTTGCAGTGAAGTGTATGTCGCGGAAAACTGGAACACGATAATAGAAGACAACGATTTTTAATAAAGTAACGATATAAAACGCTTTATAAAATCCG
>OVAN01016051.1:0-10864 GCA_900406275.1 Anastatica hierochuntica
GTTATAGGGGCTTGAACTTCACTATCACATACTTTCTTAGATAGGCGAAATTCCGAGAGGTGTGCCTTGTAGTTAGATATAGGAGAATAGACCTCCGTCACGAGAGTGGGTTGGTCGATAATGAACGGATTCTTGGCCGGAGAATAGTTTCAACCCTCTAATAAAGTCATAGGAAAGTCATCACTTGTCTAGATTGAGCCCGAACAAATAGCCACTATCTTGAGATCCATCTTTATTATATTGCTTTCAAATCATTTGCTTTACGTTTCACTTATTGCCTTTACTATTTTCTTTTCTTTATTGCCTTTGTTCATGATTGCCAAATTACTAAGGATAGATCTAGTAGAGAATTGTGACACCTCTTACTAGGTTGCTTCCTAGACTAGAATCCCTAGTGTGACTCTCTTTATTTAAACCTTTCTACGCATTTCAATCCTTGGACGATACGTACCGTACTACAACAAGACCCCGTTAATCTTGTGGGCTAGGAGCAGTAGTTAGGTCTTTACAAATTTAAAAACTCCGACACAGAGCAGGTGTGTTTTCTGGTGGAGGAATGTTGATAGATGATGTTTGTTGAGGAGAACTAAGAGTGGTGATAGTCTGAGGTTCAGTCGTATCGGGAGCTGGTGAGTATAGATCGGCAGTAGTGAAACCTTTGAGCCAAGACTGCTGAAGCTTAGAAGTTCCAGGCAGTTGAAGATGTGAATTTCTGTTTGAGAAAGGGAAGGTAGTCTCATCGAATATCACGTGTCTACTTATGTAGACCCTTCCCGTTGGAGGATATAAGCATCGATAACCTTTGTAGCGATCATTATACCCGAGGAAAACACACATTAACGATCGCGGATCAAACTTGTGAGAGGAGTAATCACGCAGAACAGGATAACATGTGCATCCGAAAGATCTTAAGAATGAATAATCGGGTACCTTCTTAAAGAGCTTTTCATACGAACTTTGGTGAGTTTCTGAGCTTAAGGAAGGCAGGATGTTGCTTGAGAAATTTGCAGTGACAAAGGCCTCCACCCAATATTGTTGAGGCACTTTTGAGTCAAACATCATCGATAGTCCGAGTTCGGTTATGCTTCGGTGTTTCCTTTTGGCAAGACCGTTTTGTTGAGGCGTGTAGGGACACGAAACTTATTGTTGTATACCATTCTCCTTTAATCTCGAGATGAATGTATTGCTCATAAATTCTCCACCCCATCGCATTGAAAAATCCCAATCTTTGTTTGTAATTGGTTTTCGACAAGCTTTTGAAACTCACAGAAAATTGTAATGAAGTCCGACTTCTTCTTGAGTGGGTAGAGCCAACAATATCGAGACCAATTATCAATAAAGATAACATAATATTGGAATCCTTGAAAAGAGTTTATAGGAGCCGGTCCCCATAGATCACAATGGATTCTTTCCAATGGTCTAGTGGAGGAAAAAGCTGAAACGGAGAAAGGTAAATGAGAGCTCTTTCCAAGTTTACAAGCTTCACACATATTATTGACATTCTTATTGATTGTGATCAGCTTTCTAGAAGATAGTTGTTGAAGGACTTTATTGTTGATGTGACCAAGTCTTCGATGCCACACCTCACTACTTGCAGATTGTTGTCGAGAAGAGAACATGGCTTGCGGAGACAGCTGCGGATACAACTGACCATTCTCTTCAAGAACATATATCCCATCAATGCTTCTTCCCAGTGTTAGAAACCTCTTTGTTCGTTTGTCCTTAACAATCACGTTATCACAACCAAATTCAAAAGAGCATGGGTAATCTTTAGTGATTTTAGAAACCGAAAGTAAGGACTTAGTAATATTCGGACATACCAAAACATCTTTAAGTTCTAGTTTACTTGATGTTGATGGTAGTGAGGTAGTGAGGTAGAGCCCGTGTGTGTGATTGGTAGAAACTCACCACTTCGGACCATGACACAATCATTCCCAAGGTATGGTTGAGATTGTTGAAGATGAGCAGGTGAGCTCGTGACATGAGTTGTGGCGCCAGTATCCGGGTACCATTCCTGTCCGGAAAGGTCAGTTACATCGGTGATACGAAGGGCTGCCATAGCAGCTTGCATATCCTCATCTTGATAAGAATTGTTGAACCTGTGCCAACACTTTAAGGCTTTATGTCCTTCTTTTCCGCAAATCTGACATATTGGTTTGATATCGCTTCCATAGACAGTTGTGTTGCTAGAGCTTGGTGATATTTGCTGGTAAAACTCACGTCCCCTCGTGGAAAAAGGATGCCTGCCTCCCAAATCGACCAAAAGAGTTCCCTCTGCCTATGTAATTTGTTCTATAGTTGGCAGAAGGGTCCTCTGTTCTGTTGATGTTGAAAGCAAGATGGGGAGAAACTGATATGTCTGAAGCATAGCCTTGGAGTCTATCTTCAAAGCTCATGAGTCTGTGAGTAATAGTATCGAAGGATGGTGCTGGAAACATGTCTATAAAACCTTCAATGCTCGTCTTTATGGGCTCATAGTCTTTGCTTAATCCATGAAGCACTGCAAAGACTTTCATCTTGTCATTAACGGGACTTCCAATCGAAGATAGCAATTCACAGATTTTCTTTATTCCACGAAGGTAATCACTCATTGTTTGGTCTCCTTTCATAGGGGTTTGGAGACGTCTTTGCAACTCAAACAGCCGAGAGGAGGACACCTTGTTAAAATGATTAGCTAACGCTATCCACACTCCATGAGATGTTTCATTGTGAACAACTTCAGACAATATATCCTCAGATAATGAACCAAGAATCCATGACCTCACAATCTGATCTGCTCTAGTCCATGTTTGAAAATCAGGGTTTGGAACCGGAGTAGACGTACCAGTGATGGTCGGAGCTGAGAGGAAAGACGGTGGTTGTGGTCTAGATCCAGTGATGAATCCAAGAAGGTCTTACCCTGAGAGGAATGATTCAAACTGGGTTTTCTAGAGATTGTAGTTCTTATCAGTGAGCTTAACGGTTACACAATTAGAGATATTTAGGATTGGGAAAGAAAAGGTCTCCATGGATGAATCCATCAACCTCTGATACCATGAAAGAGAAAGGAAAGATGAAGAAGGCTGAAGCTTTTGGTTTTTATTGATTCATTCTTCTTAAGTTCTTACAACGAAAACATTGATGCATAAATAGAAAAGATTGTAGCTTGATGGCAGAGGTTGTGGCTCGATCTTGCTCCAGGTGTCATCATCTTGTTTTGTCATCGGATCCAAGGCACATGAATCTATTGAATGCCATGACTTGACTGTCCTTGTGTAACAAACTGTCCTTGCTGCCAGCTCTTTTCTTATCAGCTCTGTTTTCTTCGAAAGGAGAAGAGAGACGTTGAGGAGAGGCTTTATTCTTGGCCTGGACTTTCTTTGTTTCAACTTCTTTCGTAATGGGCTTGTTGTTGAGATGCGGCCCATTGACACAATATGTTTCCACTTTGTTCTGATTGCAAAACAAAGTTTGATCGTTATTACTCTTTTGGCTCTGTTCTTCATTGATGTCTCTATTAGCCCCTCTCAAACTTGGGATAGGAGGCACGGATACACCAAGTTTGTGCCGGAGAGAGCTGAAGGCTCGATAGGGTAGCGATTTTGTAAAGATATCGGCAATCATATGATGAGAAGGAAGGTGATTTACCAATAAAGCTCCTAATGCAACTCGTTCTCGGACATAGTGGTAATGTATTGCGAAATGCTTCGACCTCGCATGATAGGCGGAATTTGCAGTAAGATATACTGCGGATAAGTTGTCACAGAAGAGTTCTAGAGTTTGAAGAAGAGGAATCCCAAGTTCTTTCAAAACCGAACACATCCATGTAATTTCCGAGGCGGTTTCCGATAACGATCTATACTCGGCTTCGGTCGAGCTTTTAGAAACAGAGTCTTGTTTCTTAGAAGACCAAGAGATGAGGTTAATGCCAAGGTAGGTACAGTAACCGCCCGTAGACCGTCTTGTTTCTTTGCATCCCGCCCAATCGCTATCACTATAGGCCCGTAGAGTGAAATCGGTGTTTCGGCTAAAGGTTATCCCCATGTTCACAGTTCCTTTGATGTAGCGAATGATTCTCTTGAGCAGAAGATAGTCCGATAGCCGTGGAGCATGCATATTTTGACACACATAGTTTACCGAATATTGTATATCGGGTCTTGTAAGTGTAAGGTATTGAAGTTTACCCGCAAGACAACGGAAGTACGATGGATCCGAGAACTCAGTATCATCTTCTTTAACTTTGTCGTGTTGAAGAGGTAAAGGAGTTGATACTGGTGCGCATTCGGACATTCCAGCCACTGGCAATTAATCCTCCGCATACTTCTCTTGGGAGAGAAAAAGCCCCTCTGGATTGTAGTGAGCTTGAATTCCAAGGAAGTAATGAAGACTTGAAACATGGTCATATAAATAGACGGGACTATAGAATAACTAAATGGTCATATAAATCTCTCGTAAATTTCGGCTAAATGTTGTGCTATTGAAGTTTGAGGCTATGACACTGGGTCCAGATAGTGGTTCCTCATCCTAGGTATCTACATGGGCATTTCAAAGGACTGGTAAAATATAATTTACTTTTCATTTATTTCTAACGTTTCTCTTATAGATTCTTCGGATTCTTAATGGAAGAAACTTTTCCTTTTTCAAGCTTTTGCAGAGAGCTGGAGAAAAGGACAATTTAAAGAAAATATCTGCATATTCAAATAAAAAAGCCAATTTGAAAATTGGCAATGCATATACTGTTGCACTTGCTTTTCAAATGCAGAGTGGCAAAAGAGATTTGGCAATTATGTCCCCTGCAAGGTTTGCCAAGTGAGTTTCCTGAAGGTGGTGATCTACTAAGTTCCATTAACTGGATTCTAGCTTTTTCAACAAATGTAGGGGAAGAGAATTATAATATCCAGGTCTACATGGATTAGAGAATTTGAAAAATGAGAAACTCATCGGTTTTGATAACAAGAGGATTCAAATCCCTGAATCGATTAACAAGACATTAGTAGACATGGAGGAGTTTGTAGACGCTTGTAAGGGAAATAAGACATTGGAAAGCCAACATGCTGATTTGATTACTCAATCAAATGAGCAACTAGAAACCCTTAGTGGTACACCACAAAACATTTGTTATGTGGATGGTTCATGGGAGTTTAGTGAAAGTAAGGTTGGTATTGCATGGATTCTTATTTCTCACAACAATGAACCAAGGGTCCAAGGAAGTACAACCATAGATCCGGTCACCAGTGCATTAAAAGTGGAGGCATATGCTGTTAGAGAGGCTGTCTCGAATCTCAGATGATTGGGATATGAGATATTCTTAGGGGATAATAAGAGTATTTATCAACTTTTGCAGGTTTGGAAAACTTCCTCATACAGGACATCTCTAGGAATTGGGGGTATCACACCCTACATCTCAGACATCAAAGCTATTGTGGAAGCATGCCCAAGTTACAACTTCAAATACATTCCAAGGGACATCAATTCCAAGACGGATGCAATGGCCAAGGAAACTAGAAGAACTGAAGCAAACTACATGATTGTGTGGTTGTGAATATTTATGTCTTGTAGTTAATTTAAACTACTTTAAACGATGTCTAGCTTCTATTGTTATGACTTGTAATTTGGACTCTCTGTTACTGCTCTAAGTGATTAATGAAATGTTTTAGCTGAAAAAAGAAAATTGGCAATGCATATAAAGCTTTACAAGCTATTACTAACATTTACACATACATTTTTTTTTACTATTATTGTCTCTGAAGCCATATTTAATTATTTGCATGGAGAACATGAACTTATTTTGAACTGCTCTAAATTTAAATACTACATATTGAGAATGAACTTCTTTGAGGTGAAAAACGGTCGTGAAATTTTTCATTAGAGTGCTTGAACACTTAAATAGTTTCATAAGAAGTGTTATATAATCTCATTTTCAAAGCTTTCTACGAATATTTAGGAAAAATACTCCACTATGACATTTAAATTCAAAGTGAAAGAATGCCCATATTTGTTGTAGTTGAATGATGCATTATCTAGTTTTTCACAATGTGGGAGATGCCTACTTTCTCTCTCTCCCTCTGTCCCTCTATTTAGTTTCTTTATGATTTGAGAGTTCAGAAGCGGCTCCTACATCATTCATTACAACCACAAAAGTTAGATTTACCAAAAACAGACCCTTTAGTTTTTCTCTTTTCTTTCACTTTATCGGTTATTATAATTCCATGAAAGTGAATTAGAGACATCATAACTGGATAACAAGAAGAAGAGGATGATGGTTAGAGAGAAGAAGAAGAAGAAGAAGAACATAAGGGCAAAAAACCTGAAGTAGACGAGACCCAACTTATACGAAAGAGAAAAATGTTGTTAAGAAGTAACCGGTAAAACCCTGTAACACATATTCAATAGTGGAAAGTAAAGAAAGAACTATTAACTCATGAGTCTCTTAAACACGCACACACAAAAATAATTATATATATAACAATCAACAAAGTTAAAGTTAAAGATATTCAATCTTTAAAAAATGAGAAAAGGAAACTATGTAAAAGAAAAAGATAACAAAAATTCCAAGACTATATATAATAAACTAATTTAAAACAAAAGCAAAAAATTTTCCAAAAAATTAATCAATCAAAACATAAAAAAACAAAACCCGCCGTCATCCCCTAGTAACATTTAAATTTGTCAGAAAAGAATACAAGCAATTTAGTTTCCGTAACTATTTTCTTAACTACTTCGCCTACTTTGTCTAGAATGTAACTATTCTTCTGTGCACATTATGACATAAATATAAGAGACAAATACAAATGAATTTATTTATGGTGATTGTTATAAAGAATAAAAAGTAAATGATTACGTTGTACATTATTAGTAACTAAATTTCAATAATTAACCAAAAATACGTCCTAGGGGGAACCAAATAGAGCCTCATCCAATTTCTTTGCCTCACCTAATAGCTTTGTTAACAATGGTGATCTGAGAGAGAACAAGAAGAATCGATGAAGAAGAAGAATTTTCCTTTATTGTAAAAACAGAGTAAATGTTTTCTCTTAGTTACAACATGTATCCTATTGCAGACTATATACATTTACAAATCTGGTTTAATTGTAACAGAACATTAAACCATTAACCCAATACGAAATCATCATAAATCGGTTGGTTCACTTCAATATGCCCCCCTCAAGTCGATATCTTGGAAATGTCTGGTTTGATAAGATATAGACTGGATAAGGACATACGTTGTGCCAAATAATGGAATGGTCCTGGATGAAGAGGTTTTGTAAGAATGTCTGCGAGTTGATTCCCTGTGGCTACATGAATAGTCTTCAGAAAACCTGACTTGATGTGATCTCGGATTGTATGACAATCAATCTCAACATGTTTTGTCCTTTCATGGAACACAGGATTAGTAGCCAGATAGATGGCAGACTTACTGTTACAAAACAATTTAGCTGGACAAGTCACCTTGATCTTCATGTCTTTCAACATCTGATCTAACCAAACCAACTCACAAGCAGCTAAAGCAAGACTTCTATATTCTGCCTCAGTACTACTCCTACTCACTACGTCTTGTTTCTTGGATTTCCAGGATATTAGAGAGGTTCCAAGAAACATACACATACCTGAGATTGATCTTCGTGTATCTTATAAGTTGCCCTATCTGCATCTGAGAATCCATATAAACAGATTTCAGAATTGACTGAGTACATTAAGCCTTGTCCTGGATTAGACTTAATGTATCTGAGAACACGATGAGCTGCTTGAAGATGAATGTCAGTAGGAGCTGAAAGGAATTAGCTTAGAGAATTAACAGCAAAGGTGATGTCTAGCCTTGTTATGGTAAGATATAACAAACGACCAATTAAAGCTCTACATGCAGTTGGATTAGAGAGAAGTGTTCCTATGTCTTTTGTCAGATGCAACTTTGGATCCATTGGGATAGAAGCAGGCTTACATCCCAATAAACCAGAGTTCTCTAACAAATACAAAGCATATTTCCTTTGAGATAGAGATATACCTTCAGAGGATCTAGCTATCTCTAATCCCAAAAAGAATCTAGCTTGGCCTAAGTCTTTAATCTTGAATGTTGCATTCAAAATCTCCTTGAAATGAAGAACTGCAGTATTACTGTTGCTGGCAATAAGAATGTCATCCTCATAGACTAAAGCAGCAATAAAATCTGTTCCAGCAATCTTCTCAAATAAAGTGTTATCAGAGGGACTCTAAAAGAAACCATCTGCTAATAAAACAGATGATAACCTTTGATACCACTGACGGGAAGCCTGTTTGAGGCCATACAAGGATTTCTTCAGGCGACAAACAGGGTTAGCAGGAAGAGGTTTACCATCTGCTGGAGTATAACCTTGTGGAATACTCATGAAGATTTCTTCATCGAGGTCACCATGCAAAAAAGCATTGGTGACATCCATTTGAGTTAAACTCCAGCCTTCAATAGCAACAAGTCCTAGTATGAGTTTGACACTCTTCATCTTCGCAAGAGGAGAGAATGTATCAATGTAATCCACTCCCTCTTGTTGTGTGTAACCCTTTGCTACTAGTCTGGCTTTGTATCTCTCTATTGATCCATCAGCATGAAACTTGATCTTGAACACCCTTTTACAACCAATGACATGTTTTCCAGCAGGTAATGATTCAATATCCCATGTCCCGCTATCCTCAAGAGCTTGTAGTTCCACAGTACAAGCTTGTTTCCACTTGTCTGATGTCATGGCTTGATGAAAAGAAGTAGGCTTTGTTTCTAAGGTATATTGAAAGATATATGATTGAAAGAGAGGAGTAAGTTTGTCATATGAAAGAACAGTGGACAGTGGATAAGGTGTTTTTGTGTTTGGAGAAGGTATTATGGTGTCTGGTGGTCAAACAAGGGAGGAACAATGATACCCAAAAAGATAACTAGGAACCTTAGTCTGCCTTTTTGGTCTAGCAATAGGTAAAGATGTAGTTCTATGATGAGACACAACAGGTATAGGTGTGATGCTAGATGATGTATCAGACACAACAGGCACAGATGAGGATGATGCATCTATATCAGTATTAGAATGAGAAGATGATGCATGAGATGAATCAATAGTATGGAGTGGAGCAGGCAAAGGTAAAATGGTGTTTGGAAAGACTGAGTCTGAAGAAAAATGGGATGCGTTTTTATGAAAAGGGAAAATTGTTTCTTGAAAAATCACATTTCTGGAAATAGAATCTGTGTTGGAATCTAAATCCAACACTTTGTAACCTTTGAAACCTGGTGGATAACCTAAGAAGACGTGAGGTTTTGCACGAGGAGAAAACTTATTCCTATCTTTTAACAAGGTGGAAACATAGCACAAACAACCAAAAGATTTAAGAAAATCATATTTTGGTGTTTTGCCAGTGAGTAATTCATAAGGTGATTTGTTTGAAAGCAAAGGGGAAGGTATACAGTTTATTAGGAAAACAACAGTAAGCACACAATCACTCCAATACTCTATAGGGACATTTGACTGATAAAACAATCCCCTTGCAACATTTAAAAGATGTTGATGCTTCCTTTCCACAACAGAATTCTGTTTTGGTGTATAAGGACAAGAAAAGAAATGAAACATGCCTTTTTCTTTGATTAAATCTGTGAAAGCAAGTTCTGTTGCATTATCAGTTCTTATAGATTTGACTTGGACATTATATTGAGTATGAATGTATGTTAAAAACAAGGGAAAGATCTTAGAAACTTCTGCTTTATTTCTTAACATGTAAACCCATGTAACCCGAGTGCAATCATCAACTATAGTCAAGAAATATTTAAAACCTTCTATAGATTCAACAGAAAAAGGACCCCATATGTCTAAATGGATCAAATCAAATGGTTTTTCAGCTAAACTATTATGATTTTCAAAGGATAACCTTTTCCGTTTAGCTAATGGACATATATCACAATGATCATGACTATTATTTTTGAAAGCAGGTAAACAAGGAACTAACTGTTTTAGTTTTGTTGCAGATGGATTACCTAAGTGTCTGTGCCAAACATTTCCATCAGCAATAACAGAAACACACAATAGACCAATGGGAGTAGACAGAAGAGGAGGGGATTCATTCTCGAGAATGTAGAGATTTTGAATAATTTTAGCCCTCCCAATCATCAAGCCCCGAGTAAGGTCATGTATTAAACAACCATTAAGATAAAAGTGAGAAGCACAGAAAAGAGTTTTAGCCAAACAACTAACACTGATAAGGTTGAAATGAAAATCTGGTACATGTAAAACATTATGCAACACTAATGCAGATGTAATGTAAATTGTGCCTGTATGTGTGATAGGAACTCTAACATCATTAGGTAATGTGACTGTTATGCTAGACACATGAGTTATTTCCTTAAACATTGCTAGATTTGAGCAGACATGACTAGAAGCTCCACTGTCAATAATCCAAGTATCATTAGAAAGCATTGAATGAAGGGTAGATAGAGAATGATTTTGAAAAGTGAGCGTATGGTTGTTGTATTTCAAACTAGTAGAAGGAAAAGGGAAATTACCAGAAGAGGATTGTGGGGCCATGACACCATTTTCTGATATTGTAGAGACTTTGCAAGATGGAACTACCACTTCTTGAGTCTGAGAGACTTGAGCTATCTGCACATGCTTGCTGAATTGTGCTATCAGATCCTATATCTGTTCTTTAGAGAAATTTTGCAAATTCAAGATATTACTTCCTTCATTCAACTGTGGAGGTTGTTGGACAGGGACCTAATATGCACTCATTGTTGGTGTCAAAAATGGTCATCTCGAAATCAACGTCCAAGATCGCATCTCTAATCGGACTGACTCGGAAACACGACCAACGTCTAGACTCACCGACGTCTGACTTAATGTCTTCTAGACTTACTGTCGTCTAGACTTATCGTCATCAAGAC
>OVAN01016052.1:0-10864 GCA_900406275.1 Anastatica hierochuntica
CAAAGAGGCATCGTGGTAAAAAGAAAAAAGCCAAGCCACAACTAGTGGTTGGTGATGAGAAAGACTTTGGTGATTATGGCCTTAACCAATTATTTACCGACCAAAAAGGCCATGTCGAGAATAGAAAGACACCATTTGGGACAAAAGATACTCCATGGATGACTCTCATTCCAATTTGCTACAAGGATGGAATTGTTGAGTACAAGATCAAGTGTAAAAGCATCCCTAAGCCTTTTACAAGAGCTAGAAGTGTGATCCCAAAGGAAATGATAGATAAAAGACAAGGGTATGGAAGACATCATGAAGAATGTCCTCAAATTCGAGATTGTGGAAAAAGGAGCAAAGAGCCTCGGTGGTTGTCATTCCACCACCCACTAGTTCACCAAAAGACAATGTCAAGCTTAAAGATATTAAACAAGCGCACTTGGGAGACAATCCCATGAGTATCTTTTGTATATACAAGTTTTAATCGCTTTTCATTTACTTCTCCAAATTGGATAGGGTTGGCTAGGCTTGGTTGTTAATGTGTTTTGATAGCTCATGGATGGTACCAACTCCCATTCCAATGGAGCCCAAGTAACTCGTCTATTACACTTCACTCAATGGATTCCACTGGTTCTCCTACATTTTGATCCAAGGTTCCAAATTCTCTTCATTGTAAATACCATTCTTTCTTTTCAACTTTACTTGGTTGTGGTTGTTGGTCTCTTTCGTCGGATTTTATTCAATCACCGAGACGGTGATGAGTAATTCTGGGGGAGGAGAATGGTTACTAATGCTTTCTTAAGTCATTTTGTCTTGTTTCATTTCTTTGAGTCTCATATGCATTGTTAATAGTTAAGGCATAGAAAAACCATAAAAATCAAAAAAAATTGAAAAATTTGAAAAAAATTGAAAAGAGAGCATGTAGTTGCATTTCTTCTTATCATCTTTAATAAGATTGAGTCTTAGAACCATATAGGATACATTTTCATAGGGGAACGATGATTAGATTGCCTTGTAAGTAGTTAATGCTTAGGGAACCAACCAAAACCCTTGTTAGTTGTATCATGTAGCTTGAGCCGAGGCAAAAAATGGAAAATCCATAACTAAAACTCCCCCTTTTGAAAGTTCCGACTTTAGTAAAACCTTCTTAAAAGCTCATTTAACTGTATCGAACTTGAACCTTAAAATTTGGCATTATTTTTCTCACTTTGGATTTTGAATGCTTAACCTTGGATAATCATAAACATTTGGATCAAATATCGCATTTTTACCATTCTCTTTGTTGTTCAAATGGCCAGGCGTTTTAAAAGCTTAGGTTGACGGAGCTTCCGGTGTCGATCATCAGTTTTGGTACCTTGTACCCTGAAACATTGAGGGTGATGACTAGGGAATCGTCATGAGGTGTGTCGAGATCTGAGGTCTCACTTTCCTAGAAGGAAAATTTGGTGTTCGGTTCCTGGATGGAAGGTTTCACCCGATTATACAGTTCAGTCTTTCGCACGTGGCCTTTAATCGAGTTCACGGAATCTCGATAGATGTCTGATCCTCCGAGGATGTAACCGATCCTTGTATCAGGAGGCTGCAGACTCGAAACCTTATCAAACAGGGCAGTTACCGTCCCTTTATGTAGAGGTGTCGGAACCCCGGCCCGGAGGCTCTTCTCGCGGGGGAATTTCCCGAGGATTACGTCGACCCTTTTCTTAGGATCCGGAAGCAAAGAGTCAGTTTCCTTTTCAGGTGATCTTCCCCGTTTTGGTGAGGTCTCTATGGGGGTTCTTTTCTGAAAATGTGTCGGTTTCCTGAGATCTATGTCTTTATCTCTCTAGCGGCAAATTTTGCGGCCAACTGACGTTGGAGGTCCCAACACTCATCAGTAGAGTGACCATTTCTTTCATGGTAGGAACATAATTTGTTCTTATCATAAGCTTTGGCCCATGGGGACTTGCTTTTCATCGCCATGGGTTTGTCATGTGGCTCTTCCTCTACGGCATAAGAATGTTCACCCAAGGTTTAATTGTTTCGGGGGTTACCTCTTTTGGAGGGACCCTTAGTTTCTTGGGAATCAGATCTTTGGGAACTTTGTGGTTTCTTATGGATTTTGTCCATTGCTGCAGTTTTCTCCTCGAGGGTGATAAATCTGTCATCGATTTTAGGAGGGGGGTTAACTGTCAACTCTGACCATAATTCATATCGATACTAGAGACCTCTTCTGAGAGCCTCGATGGCGACCTGTACAAACACTTATTCGTACTTTGAATAGTAAAATAAAAAATTAGTTATTGTCGGAGAATGTAAGCATATAACCGGAAATTAGTATGCCAAGGGGCAAACATCCTCATGAACTATTACAAAAAATTGCAAGATATACGTTCCGGCTTCACGATTCAACAACTCAGTAGTTTCCGTCAAATAATCATTTAGAACAATATTAATCAAATGTTGAATAGACAAACTTTGGATTGGACGAAGCTTGCACGCGGACTTTAACATAGCTACTGCCGAACAGAATTGTCAGTGGTAGAACTAGAGATTTCTTTTGTTGGGGTCATATTTTTTTGATGTCTAGAAGGTTCAGAGCTCGTGAACCCCTAATCCCCCCAAGACAGGGACAAACCAGGTAAGATACTCGCATTTGGCGAGCCAACCCCTCCCAACGTAGCTCGAACCCAGGACCTCCTCTTTAATTTGCTGGGGTCATATTTATTTTAATATAAATTAATTAATTAAATTAATTATTATTGTTCAAACTAATTTTGATTTGTTTAGTTTTTTATTAAGAGATACCGTTTTTGATAGAGATGTCAATGCAGACTGCAACCCGCGGGTTAGACCCAAGTGGAACCGTTACGGGGCGGGTTCAAATACGTTAAAATTTTTTCATAAAAACGTGGGTCACACGGGTCGGACTCGTATGGTCCGCTTGGCGGGTTAGACCGCAGGTTGAGTATATATTTTTTAAACTTTAGCTATCTTTTTTTTTAATTTTAAAAGTATTCTCATTGGCACTTTCATAGGTAAAAAATGTTTTTTGAATAAAATTTGGGGATGAAAGTTTTCAAATTTATACCTAGTTTTGGTTTTAAAAGAAATTAAACATATCACATTCTTTAAAAGAATCCACTTCGAAAATACTATTTTCAATTAATCTACCCAATAAAAATCATGATGGTTCATGAAATGACATCTTGTTTTATATATAGATATATATTAATCTACGCCATTAATAGTTATAGTATCGAATAGATTTGTAAGATAACTAATTTTAACTTGTAAATCTATAAATTCATCTTAACGGATTGATCTAGTGGTTAAAAAAAATGTGACCATATTAATGACGATTGAGTGTTAGCGGAGAAAAACCATGTTGATTTATCGTCAACTATTACTCATTTATCATTTATATTTTGATATATCTGAAAAAAGCATAAACCGCGGATCGCCCGCAAACCGCTAAAATATGCGGGACGGACTTGGACATATAAACATTAACCGCAACCCGCGGCGAATCGACCAGCACGAAAAAAATCAAACCCACAATGAGTTGGGTTACTTGGACGCAAATTGGCCCATTTGACATCTCTACTTTTTGAAAGCATTTTCATATTTTAACACACGCCAGTTAATATAACTATATAAACAAAGTTTTTGTTTTATCTTAATCTATTTTTAATATATAAAATGTATACTCTAATTTGTAAATGGACTGACAGCTTTTTGTTTTTAGCTTATAGACACAAAAACTAAAAAAATGCAATAAAGGAAATTAAATAAAAATAATTTAAATTGTTTAACTATATATAGAAATAATACTTTATCTAGAATTCAACTTTCTATCTACAACGTGAAATTAAAAATTGAATAAATGACTGCTTGACAAAAAATAAATTAAAATATATCATAATATATGATCATAGGGGTGCAAATAAAAAGTTGAAGTTAAAAGTAATGGGGTCAACTAGGAAACTGATCTAATTTCTAGTGTACAATTACAAATAAGAAATAACTATGCATATTTGTAAAATTTTGTAAATTTAGTTAGGGTCACATGATCCCACCATCCATATACTGTCTCCGCCCCTGATAATGATCTAGCAGCAATCTATCAACTGTCCGAGGACCCATGGGGTTAGCTCCGTAGTTGATACCAATGCCAATCATAGTAAAGCATTATAGGTTTGCCAGAAGAAAAACAAAAGATATATTTATCAAAAAAAAAAAAAAAAAAANGATATGAGAGCAGAAAAACAAAATGGAATTTAACCAAAAACACCTATTAAAATCTAAATGAAGAATCAATAGATCTGATAAAAGAAAACAATGTCCCGAACACCTAGATCTGATAGAATCTATCTAACCAAAAAGACCTAGATGTGATACATCTTATAAAAAGAAATGAAAAGCAAGTGAGAATCTAAGCAAAGGACATTATAAATATGATTAATAAAACAATGTCGAGATACTCGTTAATCTAATAAAATAGACCTAGATCCGTTCAAATATTAAAAGGATTAAGTATAACAAATTAACAACCAACTTAATCCTCAATAAGCTTTTTATTAATCCTCAATAAGCTTAAAAATAAAAATAAGAATGTGGCTAAAATAAAAATTAAAAAAGGACTAATAAATAAAATTTAAATGCATTTATTATAAAAAAAAATTGCATTTCAATCTTGATTGATTTTTTTTCCATTTATTACGGGAGATTACACTTGAAAAGCTCTTAACAAACAACAATGTCATCATTATTTTTGGTGATATTTTGTGTTAAGTAAAACAAATCACATTCCACTATTTTAAATATTTTTATTTTTGCAATATCTATATTTTAGTGTGATTTTCATGGTAAAATTTGTATGACTAATTAATGTTGAGCAACAAACATTATTGACATGACACTGCACACCATTACTTATATCAAAATTAGTAGATATTCCAATATAGACGTTCAGGTATGTGATATCTTATCTAAATTAGTAGTAGAAGTTCAGGTATTTGGTCCACAGTTTTGTTCTTTCCGTTTGTGGTTTCATTTTGTTTTTAAATCTAGGAACTACTACGGAATCAAACTAGGTATTTACTCAAATTATCCGAAAATAAAAATAAAAATTGATTAAGTTTTAATGAAATTTGTCTTAAATGTGTAAAAATAGTTTAGTATTTATAAATAGAGTACAAATAGTAAAGCATTTTTATTATTTTGAATAAAAAATATAACATTTTTTATAAGTTTATTTTTCGAATATTTTGGATATCGATTTGATTCTCGATTTTATTATGATTATTCAGTTCGCTTCCAGTTCTTAGACTTTAAGAAACCAGGACCCATTCAGATATTTAGAAACTTTTGATTTGGTTCGGTTCAGTTTTTTTTTGTTAAGCTCTTCGATTTCTTTTGTCCATCCCTAATCTAAATCTCAGAATGAAATATTATGTATCTTAGAAAATAGAAAACTCAATTGTATATATCTTAAAAGTGAGTTTTAGATTTCACCAAAATAAGATTTTTTTCTACAATATCTAACTGAAAATTCTTTAGATATTATCGTCCATGTAGAACTTAATAGCCAATTAAATATCATATTCACTGTGTTAGTTATGAATATAATCAAGCTAGATATGCTTTAGATATTAATATTATATAGGATTCTTTCACATACCTATATAATTTTTGATATTGTTAAATAATAAATTCGATCACGTCTCAAAATTGACTAAAATTTCTATCTCAAAACTAAATTCTTCTTAGATTCTTTTTAGACATATTGATATATCGGATGAAACTTAAAAGACTATAGTGTATATTTTGGTACTTTGGAAGGCATATAGAAGCGATAGTGGAAACTCTAAAGAAATGGTCTTGGTTGACAAAGGAGAAATTGATAAACCTTTCTAATATACGATTTATTGAACCAAACAACAAATAGATATTTTTTTTTATTAATGGCAATTTACTGAACAAGTATAGCAATTGATAGAGTAACATCCTACACACTAAATAGAGAGACAACCAAATATATGTGGTTGCGTACATGAGACCATAGATTAAATAAACGCTCAAAACAGTAAAAGTTATCACTTAAGCTCAACTCTAGAGAGGACCTCGACCAAGAAGAAAGCAACTAGAATTCACAAAAATAGTTAAGTTTGGAATCCAAACTAACATATGTCCGACAAATATACATATTTAATATATGCATCAAATTTTATATGATCAGATATTTTTTTGAATTAATTAAATTTATTTTAAAAATATAACAATCTATTACATAAAAATTAGCTAAAATTGAACTAATCAGTAATCACTGACTAATCTATTTTACACATATATAAATATAATGAAATAAATTAAATATTGTCATAGAAAAACATAAACTAATTAGTTTAATTTTAAAAATTTATTAATTATTAAACACCAATTCGCCTAAATAAATAATTATGTAACATACAAAATTTTATTATAATAACTTGATTATTGTGTCACAAAATTGTAAAATCATCAAAATACGTTCACAATCAGCGAACGGCGCGGACGAATCACCTAGTTAATATTGAACAGCAAACACTAATGACATGACACTGCACAAAAACTACACACATATTGAATTTTTTTGACCTATATGTTTGAGTTCGAATACCTAATATATGTGGTGTTTATATAGTGTTACAAACATAAAGTATGTAATTTTAAAGTTTCTTATAATAAAATTTTAACACTAAATAGAAAAAGTTTCAAAATTTAATTTAGGTCTATGGATAGTTAAGCACGATCGAATCTTAAAGTTAGAAACACTAGAAACATTATTCACAGTTTGTCTTATTCAATTTTTCTAAGCATTATTGGTGCCAATTTAAACAACTCGAACACATATGTAAACGATCATGAAGATAACGAGGAAGACAAGAACGTTCTTCAATTGAAAGATAACATCCTAATTAGCTCTCTCACCAATGATGAAAGACACAAAAAATCAAATATGTTATTTACTCTTTTTGGTTCACAATAGCTGATGAAAAATGTGCATCTCTTTGGGTTTCTACGTTACATCCGAAGAGAACAATAGTGTTATAAGCAAGTCTGATGACCAGAATTTCACAGAAGAATAAGAAGAAAATATTGTTTTATTAGCACATTATGTTTGTTTTTAAAACGAATCAAAACAATAATATTTTTAAGATTTGCATGTTCTTATTTTATGCATATTAAAAAAATTCCCAAAGTCTCATATTTATCTCCACGTGGCACATTCAAACAAATCCTCTGTTTTGATATCCAATGAACAACAAAAAGTCAAACTCTTTTGTTTCAATAACACATAACACCTCATCTGCTCATTAAATCTACATCGTTCAAATTACTTAATCCAACACGTAGCGAACGATCAATGGATAATGCACTGATAAACGCATGGACACACACTACAAAAAACAATATTTAACATCATTTTATTAATATCATTTCGAAAACAGATGTGAAAAATTAAGAATATGCAATATATTTAGCGTCACTATTTCAAATTGATGTTAAGTTTTAAAAATTTGCATCAATTATTTAAAAGCGATGTTAATCCTTAACATTTCTTCATATCGTTTACACAATTTATGCTAAAACCTAAAAAAACATCATTAAAATAAATTTTCACGAAAAGAAAATTATCTCAAAAATAACTTTTTTATCATCTGATTATATATTTCATTGAAAGAAAGTAAAACCATAAGTCCCGTACATCTTAAAAATCACATAAAAACAAAAAACACAAAAATTAATAAACAGAGCCACATCTTTGCTAAGTCACAACAACAAACATTCTCAAGCAACACACAGATTAAACTCCTTATTGAAGACATGTAGATGAAAAAAGAAGAAAAAAAATCAAAATGAAGACATGTGTTTTGATTACACTCGGATCTAGATGCAGAAATTGTGTCTTTGTCACCAAGAACTCTTCTTCAATCATAAAGATATATATGCGGGACTTGTAACCAAGAGTTTCAAAGAGACCAAAATGTTCTTAAATAAAAATTATTGCCTTCTTTGTTTGACAAGAATTTTTCAAATCAAATTCAATATATATTTTAACAATTTTAGCAATTTATTTGCGATTAAGATTTCTTTTTTTTAGTAAAAACAATTAAGATTTGTTTCTACACAAAATCTACAAAATAACCCACTTTCCTTTTTTGTCTCCAAAATATTACTTTTAACCCACTTTCCTTTTTCAGGTCTTCTTTTTACCAATAAATCTACGATCTCTCCATTCTTTCTCTTTCAATAACTACTCTTCTTCTTCTTATAAATTTTCATTCATGAGCTATTTTCATCTACATAATTCATCACGAAATCAGGTAATTCCTCATCTTTAAATTTATGCTTTTTGAAAAAATAGATTTAGTTATTATTATAGATGTTTGTTGAGCAAAGTTATATCTGAATCATATTTTTTTTCGTTCAACAGAGAATAACAAACAAAAGTTTCGTACTTTTTACTTCTCTCTTGTTTTGGTTATAATTTAAGTGTGGTCATATGAAAGATTTAATCCAAAATATGCTCTCGCTTGATTATTCAATTTTCCATATATCTTGAAGATTAAACGATGGAGATTAAGGAGCTAGTGGTTTGAACGGTGAAAAATCGGTTAGAGAGACGAGAAAAAGACTGGATGGCTGGAGAAGACGGATGCTACTAGAGATTCACACCCGAATAGTCGGTGTTTTGTTGGTCAACATCTTTGATAGATGGAAGAGTTAGAATCACATAGATGGACACGTGTTTCCCAATTGCTTCTTCTTATCTTGTGTTGTTTTTAAATTGATTACTAAAGTTATTAGGACTAAGTTAAATCTCTCTAATGTAATGTTTTACCGAGCGAAAGATGTTTACAGAAAAGAAAAATCGACTCTATGAAAACAATGCAAAATTTTTTGGTTCTCATATTTTTATAGAATGTTGATTATATATTTAAAAAAAGAAATTCTCTACTTGTATAACTACCCCAAGTTAATCATACACGGTCAACTATATTAACTTAATATTTAAACAATTTTTTTTACTCTTTATAATATTTTTATAATATTTGAATCAGTTTGAAAGTGATGCAAATATTACATTTAAAGTCATTTTAAAAATGATGTAAGTAAACATTTTGAATCAATTTAAAAGTGATGCAAATGTTAGATTTAACGTCATTTTAAAATCGATGTAAGTAAAAAGTCTTGAATCAGTGTGAAAGTGATACAAACGTTAAAAGTTAACATCATTTTAAAATTGATGTTATAAAAAAAAATCGTTTAATAGAAATGATACTAACAAAATATAAATGATATTAAAAGTATACTATCAGGTCGTTATCTAAAATGATGCAAAATATATTTAACTTCACTATATTTAATCATTTTTAAAAATAACTCGAGAATTCATGCATAATTTTTAAAATGATACTAAGTTTCAAAAAAATAATGCAACAATGGATGTTTTTTTGTAGTGACGCACACACGGTTTATGATTTTCCCTCCCCCGAATAAATTGCGTGTTATCTTTTTTGTACAATAACCGATACAGAGAGCAGAGCTAAAAACACAAGACGCCGATGACAATTGACCAATAGCATACCACCATGTGTCCCCTTTAAACCCGAGCTTAATATTCTACAAAATCTCTCTCTATGTGTGTTTCTGCATTTGCTTGTGTTTGTTATGTTTCTGCTTCACTCTAATGATCAATTATCTCTATCTCATCGGCGAGTTTTGGCTTTCAAGTGCTGCAAAAGCAGTTCATTGGCTCTCGGAATCTCCTAAATGATCATTTATCTCTATACTAACAAGAATGATCTGACATTGTTTGCAATGAATAAGGCAATCACATTAAAATTAGACCAGACTCAAGTATAGATATTACAAAAAAAATATTTAGACAGATTAGAATATGATTTTTTTTCACCTATGAACAATATCTCGCGTGGAAACCCCCTTGGTCCAATGGTTGACCAAGGGTTAACTAATGCTTTTATATTAAGATGTCAGAGATCGATTTTCCGAAGATGCGCGATTTAATTGCAGAATAATGGATGTATGCTCATAGGAAATCTTCAGCGTGGTGCAAGCGAGGACCGTTCGTTTTGGTGATATGATGTAGTAGATGGAGCGGAAAAAATTTGTCCGATGAATAATTGACTTTGTAGTTGTTTCTCAAATTTGTAATAGTAATAATAATAATTCACATGACCAAACAAACAATATCTCGTTAAAAATAATGATGACAATATAAATGAATTTATTAGTGTGATCTCCCGTGATAAATGAAACAAAAATCAATTTTGAAAGGTCAAGTTTTTCTAAATAAATGCAGTTAAATTTTTATTTATTAGTCCTTCTTTATGTGGCTCCTTTAATTACTTTAAATTTATTTTACCTATGTTCTGAATATATTATATATATATATATGTGTGTTTATCCTCCCTCTATATATATCATAAGATTGAAAGGTATTAAGAGCAAGAGTTGTTGCATCGATAAAAGTATAACGGAATGAAAACTATAAAAAATCTATCTCGCTTGTTATTTCCATTGATGGTGTTTGCTCTCATCCTTCTGCCTATGTCTTCAGGTAACACACTTGTTTATCTAGTATTAAATTATCCCAAACGCAATATTGAAATGATATATATGATCTACCATATTGATCCAAAATTCTCATAAAAGTTTTTATATGCTTGTATTCACATTCACATGTTTAAATATTAGTTTATTATTTTTGTACATAGGTATATATATTTTTTTTTTAACACTGAAACTAGCCTATGGAATAATCGTCAAACATATCCTATTCTCAGATGGTATTTCGATGACGTATTCAAGTCTACCCTTCTAAAAGTTAATTTTA
>OVAN01016053.1:0-10863 GCA_900406275.1 Anastatica hierochuntica
ACATTATACTCGATGCATGAGTTTTTTTACATGCAAACTTGATTAAAAAAAATATTAACAATAATAAATGGCTGGGTAAACCTAACTTTTTCACATCAAAACATCTATTGTTGATCCCAATTATTACCAACTTCGCAATGATCATATGTTTGCAAGCGTTCAAATTCCATAGAAAACAAAAAACAAACAAACCGTACCGTGTTTCTGTGTTTTCCAAACTTGTTTTTTGTGTTCCACAAAAATTTTGTAGGATATTTAACAAAGCACACTTTCGGAGAAGTTTGATTGATTTTAAGCCAATCAAAAAATATGCTTATATGAGAATCAAATTTATTGACGATTGTTATGAAATTGCTATCTTCGAGACAAGGTTTTTTAAATTGATTAAAATTTAAAAGGTAATAATATATATACATTTAGGATATGCAAAAATAATTCAAGTTATACACATATTTATTGATTTGAAAAGTCACGAAACTTAAAAGACGCGACTTTTGACGGAAAGATAAAATCCGCCGAAAGGACGCAAACCGCAACTATTTGAAAAGACGCGACCGTTCGTTTGCATTTTTTGAGATTGTTATTATTAGTAGATATACACCCTTGATAATCAAATAGAAGCAAAAGAAACTTATTACAGAAACAAATACATAAAATCCATGAAAATAATTCTTTCCATCGAAATTATTGAGATTTTCATATCAAAAAAAAAATATTTGAGATTTTCTTACTTTAAAATATGTACTACTACATATATACACACGTACATTTTTCATAGGATTAGTAAATTTACATTAAATCGACAACTAGCAACATGAATATATATATAGTCTTTATATCCAACCTGATTAAGCATAAGTCAAAATCTGTTTCTCTAATTTAATCGATCAATATAAGAATTTTAGATTAATTGTGGTTAAAAGTTTTCCTTGTGGAAAGTAAAACGAGTGGATGACTCGAGACTAAACTCCTGACAAAGTTCTCTAAGTGGTCGAACCAATGTCGGACTTCCACAGTAGAACACACCTGCAACCACACATGTCATCAAGAGTTGTGACTGATACAAACCAAAATTTTGAAATAATTGGAAAATTTTAAGATGATAAATTGCTTTAACTAAAAAATTTGCAAATAATTTTTTAAAAACAAGAACGTACCTATTCGACAAGCTTCGTGTTTGCTTGACAATTCAGAAAATACCTTTCTCCAATTAGGTCTTGCGAAATGTGTCCGTATCTGATTTGCATTTTTAAATGTTTAATATCAGTAACTTTTTTAACTACTTATTTTAGATCAACGATTTTAACAATTATTGTTAAGAATTCACATCGAAAATATAAAAAGATCACACTAGTTAGTATATATAATAAATGTCGATCAATTCACTTATTGTCAACTAGTTTTGATAAGAAATTCATAAATAAATTGAAGGCAGAACCGATCTTTAGGTCAAGTAGAACAAGAAAGACGTTGCGACCCCAATAATAATAAGCGTAAAATAGGCCCTAAATTTTCATGTCTTCATAATAACTAGTGTTCTAGTGGTAAAGGGTTGTAACTCCGTGCGTATAACGATTTGTTAGGATTTCACATCGCAAAATTTAAAGATATCAACAATAGTTTATAATAAATATGGATCAATCTATTTATCATCAATTAGTTTTGAGTTGGAAACCCATAATTTAACAATTACCGTAAGCTATAACAAAATTTTTGAAAACTTACTCGGCTTTCGGAGACAATGTCAACACCATTCTTGGCATGTTGAAGTTTCTGAACCATAGCAATTAGAGCTGATCTTGCATCTCCGGCTTCGTACATACTTGTTAAGTAGTTATGCATTTCTATCACATGCTGCCAAAAATAAAATAAAAATATCCTTAAAATAATGAATAAAATTGCATAAAACATTGATCAAAACTTAAGTAGATAAAAACTTACGGTTTTATCATACTCAGCAACATCATCCATAACTCCTTTAAACCAATCAAAGGAAGCTTGTTCTCTTGTCACCCAAAAGAAATATGCTCTCTGTGGAAACTTCTTATTGCCTCCTCCTCCACCACTTACACTATCACCTCCTACACTCTCTCCTCCTACACTTCCTTCATAGTTTTGCCCCTAAATTTTTCAATATTCAAGAATTAGACCCTCAATTTTATTTCCCTTTTGGTCAAACTCGCATTTATATATATATGGTAAAAAAATGTAAATGCACTACTTACACTTCTAGGGTTCCCAGGTTTGAGATGGTTCAACATGTCTTTCAAAATGCTTATGAATGGAGTTGCTCCAATCCCTAGTCCAACTAGTAAGAGAATGTCATACTTTTGATAATTTTGTGCAGGAGCTCCATAAGGTCCTTTGATGAATATTTTTGGGAATCTGTATAAAATAATTTGTTATGAACATGCATATATGCATGTGGAATTGTAGCTAATATAAAGATACATATAATATACATTAGTACCTTAAATAAGAAAAATAAATGATGATTACAGTAATTTTCTTTTTAGTATTATATTTAATAAAAATGGTGTTAACTGATTACTTTTTTTGCAATGTAATATTTTATTCCAACAAAAAAAATTTATAAAGAATCTTATCTATCAGATCAAATTTGGAAATACTAGCTAGTTAATTATATGAACATACTAATTACTATACATTTTAATTACTAGTAATTAGTTTAGTAGTATTCACTTACAAAAGTTGTGATTCTTCAATGTGAGGATTCACACCCGTTGCTCTAGTTTCCATTCTCATAAGACTGTTTGGTTTAGGTTTTGCGGCTGCTTGAGGTGGCTCGCATGTCTATAAACCAATTTGAAGAAATTGAAATATATTACTTCAACTTAGAATTTAATTAGTTTATGATATTTAATATGAAATATTGAAAGACAAAATGAAAATCTTAAATTAGAGAAACAAAGAGTGATCCAAAAGAAAATGACCTTTGCGAATGTGTTCCTAAGTTCAGTAGTCCAATCTCCTAAAGCTCTTATGTGAACACTTAAATAATCATCTCCTGGTGCAGAAGTTATGGAGAACGGATGCCTAAAAATGAAATCAATATAATTAACTATTTGCTTAATCAATGAGTTAACTTAATTATTCAAGTACTTTGTATTAATTATTAATTACATTATTACCATTCGAATTTTGAGAGATCAGGACACTTGACAAACATGTACATGCCACTTTTGTATTTGAACCCGGGAGGTTTGGTCACGTATAGTGCGAGTACGTTGCCCGAATATACAATAGCCTACAATTAATAAAAAAGGAATAATAAAAACAACATTCGTTAATAAAAATATAAGGAAATATTCAAATTTTCAGAGGAAAAAATATCAAGTTTGTGAAAATTAATTATTAGTTTTTGACTTGATAGATAAGTTATTAACATATCCCTTTCATATATACTAGATGGAAATTAAATATAAAAAATATCATTAAATATTTAGGTTTTAAAGTGAAAACCACATAATTATAACCAGTAAATTTAAAATGTAGATTAAAACCATTATTAGTTATTGAAAATTATGAACTACGCAACCAACATCATCCAAATTAATCTACGATTTTAATATCACGTGAAAAAACGTTTTTAATTAAATATTATAATTTCATCATAATTGCATATATAACAATTAATAGAAATAAAATGTTTAGTATTCGAGTTTAATGGAAATGAAAAATTTACTTATCTATGTAAAATAAAAAATCTGCTTAAGCGAAATTGAAAATTTTAAATACATGACACATGTCAATAATCCGATTGATTAGTGAGACGTGTGAAATCCGGTTAGTTATAATTTGACGTTGAGCTTTATATAAGAACATAGTTATACCTTAATAACATTGACACGATGGCTATGTTCCTGAAGGAGACGTGAGAAAAGCCTCTCGGTTGCGTAGAACAGCATCGGTACGGCCAAGTACATCCATGTCTGAATTTCAATTTTACAAACATTTTCTTAAAAAAATGCAAAAATAATAATAATAATAATAATAATATGTAAAAAAGGGTGAAATTATATTTACCGTCTTCTGATACCAAGGCTTCTCGATGATAAGATAGTAACCATGGATGATGAGAAGAATATAAGCAAGAACCAACAAATGATGAGCATACCAAAACGCATTAAAACCAGCAAGAACGTTAAACGGTTTAGGCAACTTCACTATGTTCCTTCTAAAATAATGCATCGCGAGTGTAAACGAGAACCCCATGAAGAACATCATTAAAACGCCAGTGATAGACACTGACGTCAACATTAAACCTAGGTAACTAGGTTGCGTGTTTCCCAAGGCAGACGCCGCGTACTTCAAGAACACGTCATGAGGGCACGAGCTTAACCTAGGGTAGTTACAGAGGATGTGGAGTAACGTGTGGAGCACGGCATGGAACGCGATCGCAAACGCAATAAACTTGTGGAAGTTGATATTGTCGTCGAACGGGACCACGCTGCTCAAAAACGTTGACCTAAGGATGGTCAAGGTTTTTCTACATACTGGGATCAAAATCAAAGCCATGTTGAATTTAAGCGTTTCGGCCGCACCTTTTGCGGCGCAAACGCAGCGTCCTGTTATGTTGTAAAGAGGGTTTCTCATGAACTCTTCGTACTTCCACATGAAGAGATAAACGTTGATGATGATCCACAAAGTAAGGACCCATATCTTTTTCCAGTTCTCGTGCATTAGTTCCGCGGTTACTGAAACGTACTTGGTAAACGGCGTTCTGTATCGCTCTGGGATCATCGCGCGTGTCAGCGTTTGCGATTTCTTCATCATCTTTTCGGTATCTCCGCTTGTTACCATTCCTGTTAGTAGAATTTCTAACTGCCACATCTGGTAAAAGATAAAGCAAAAGTCATAATCTACTTTTCCGTTTTTTATCACCAGTTGAATCGACAAGATCCGATCTATCAAGTTATGATCCGACATTTCTAAGTTATTTTAACACGATTTGTCTAAGCCACTAGCTAGAGCTACTTAGGTTTTTTTTAGAGAAATTATACATATATAGTACAATGTTTGAAGTCATTGGCTAGAGTTATGAACCTCTATGTATCCTTTGTGATCCGGATCGAGTTCTTCCATGATCAAAGAAGCGTAAGCCGCAGCGTTCTGTTTGAGATTACCAAGGCGATTTGCGGATGCACTCAACACTATGACTTCTTTCACTTCCTCTTCCGTGAGCTGACCATCTCCATTCTTGTCACACCTAAACAACAATCATCACAATACGGTTAATTAAACTAATTAACCACGTTAATTAGGATATTTATATGTTATAATTACATGTCGAAAAAGATTTGGAGACGACAATCGAGGTCTTTCTTGCTCATGTCTTCCCAAAACAGCTTAAGTTGTTCTTTGTCGATACCATTCTCTGTCTCTATTTGTCTTCTACGACCTAATGCCTCGTAAACTTCTCCAGCAAACTCCATTGTGTCTCCCATTCCTAGCAATATAAATCATTAGACTTTCTTTATAACCAATGAAAAAAATAAAATTTAACGTTTTAATTGTTGTAAACAGATAATTTATAAGACTTATTCTTACCAATGCAGATGCCGAATTTCTCTTTAGGCAACTTGCCGTCAACAGAAAACTGATTAAACCGGTTCTCAATCGATCTCCATGCATCACGCTCGCGTCCAGTAACTGTCCGATCAAGAAACCGTAAGCTTTGCAGTCCCCTAGCTGCGCTAGATGTTGTCCTCTCCACTCTTTGTGGACCCATCTTTTTCGCGGGACCTGCAGACCCAGGAGGTCCTAGGTTCCCGCTTTTCCTTGTGCTCGGGGACGCGAGATTCCCGCTCTTTTTCCAGTTTGAAACGCTCATAGAGCGGATTATCGATCCCACCATTGAAGCGTTCTTCTTCAGGCCGCCTTCGTTCTTATTGAGGTTAATGTCAGGTTCTTTGGCCATACCATCACTCATTGGATCAATCTCTACGCTCTCTAACATCCATTTTGAAGAATCCTCCCTTGGAGTATTACCTTTCATAGTAGTTTCTTTCTCCGCACAGATAATTTGATTCAGAAATTTGATAATTCTATCTTGTATCCTTTTAGAACGTTTTGTTTTTTCTTTTCCCTTTTCTTCTGGTTAGATGGAATTATTCGATGTGGAGAAAATGTAGGAGAAGAGAGGCATTGTTTTTTTTATAAATTTTTGTGTAGTTTGTAACATTTGTGTTTTGTTTATTCGGTTGGAAGAAGGGAGACACATGATGAATTTACTGAAAATAGAAAGTTAGAAGGAAAGCATTTCTTTTTGCGCCAAACACACATAGGCCAACCAATGGTCTATATAAAGAAAGAAACTTTTAAGTGTTACGAGATAGTTAAGAGCACTTCCATTGGTGTTCTTTTAACGAATGTTCCCAAAAAAAAAATAATAATCGGGCAGGGCCCACTTTTTTATGAAACCTTGCCCATTAAGATCCTTAAAGTCCCTATGTAAGAACCGATCTTTGCTGGGTTTCGTCACTGTTCGCGGATTCTACTGACATGTGGCGGTTCGCGATTAGTTCTCCTATTTTAATTTTTTTTATGTTGAAAAAAATAATAAAAAATTCGAAAACACGGTTTCTAAGAAGCTATGTCCGATAACAGCATTGCTGATGCTCTAATGATACTAATTTAAATTGATGTGTAGATTGAGTTACATTATAAATAAAACTATGATTTAATCCGCGCGAATGCGCGAGATTATAGTTTATTAATTTAAAATTATTGCATAGCCTAAATTTACAAATTTATAATTAAAACTAAATATTTTTGGTGTTTGTTAAGTTTAAATCTAAGGTAAGCTAAATCATACATTTTTATAGTAATATCCGTATCAATTAACCTGCACTAATATCATATTTTTTCTTTTAAAATAAATTTCAATTAAAACAGTTTAAAATAAACTATTAGTTATCTATATATTATAACTAAAATAGTTTTCTTAGCTTTTTAGTATTTATACTTTCATTGTTTCAAAAATCAAAAGTTTCCTTTTATATAACTAATTAATCATAAATTAATACTATATTCAAAAGTATATTATTTATTTCACAATATATTTGTTTTAGATTATTTTAAAAATAATCATTGTAAAAAATGATTCGTTTACTTATTTTTAAAGTAAATCTAATATTTTGGTGATTTAAAAAAAAAATATATCATGATAATCTAAAATGAGATTTTCCATTTTACAAAATGATTTGATTTGTTTTTGTATTAAATATTGTTTTCAATGGCATTTGATGCAAATTTTTAAAATCTAAAAGTCATTTATCTAAATATACTTTCCAAATAATAATATAAGATTTATCCCTAAGTTGATATAACAAGATTTCATTTATATATAGCTAGCCAAATGATTTTCAATAACAAGACTATATAAAATTGAACTCTGAAAAAGACCGAAAAAATGGATTAAAGATACTTTTCCATAATAAAATGCATAGTATACATTTTGTACTAACATTATATAAAATGTTATTATACATTAGTATAAAATGTATACTAATCATTTTCGATTTGGAGATAAATGTTAAAATGAACGAAAAAAGATTTTTATAAAATGTATTTACATCCAATAACAAAAAAAAACATATGACATTATACGAAAATAGCAATATAATAAATAGCAAGTGAGATTTCAAGATTTGGAGACCCTTCATTGTTTTGAGCCTAAATCGAAGTTTTAATAGGCCAATAGTAAACTAATAACTTATAATCGTAACTGAATATATCTTTTATTTTAATCGTATGAATTATAATTATTGCTATTACATATTTTGAGAAACAACTATGACAGTAATTGAATATTCAGCTAATAAATAATCATCTTTTGAGTTCGTAAACATAAATGATATAAGAAACATATTAAAAAATATGAAACGTAGCGTGAATATTAATACTCTAAAATTAAGAAACCGAAGAGAGACATCATGCCATGTATGTAATATATATGTACATTTCTATCAGAAAGTATACTCTAAATTAAGTAACAACACACCTATCTAAAACATGGACACTCTTATAATGGTATCGATCACGACCACACTAATGCTCTTGTCTATGTCCCAACACGCCATTGCCACAGTCAAACTCATCGTATCCAATGAGTTGCAAACACGTGGTAATGTTCCTGTCTTCGTCACGTGCCATCCAACTCCTGAGCTATCCAAATCCATACCTTTAGGTCAAAAGTCATTGATAGAGATTCGAGCCACAGCCAACGATCATGATGAGAAGGCGATGATGACAAGTTGTGTAGGAACGTTTTACGCGGAAGCACATTTTGAGCGACATGAGAGGCCGTACGTTTTGTACAATTCAGACAAAGATGTTAGCGAGTGTAAAGACTCGTACTGTTTCGTTGTTGTCAAAGACGATGGGTTTTATCGTTGGAAGGACAATAAAAAAATATGGGACAAGATTTATCCGGTTATTTGGTTTTAGTATACATCTTATCGTTTTTTTTTTTAAATGTCACAAGCCACAACATTTTGGTTTTAGAAAAGACCCTTTTGACATAAAAAGACATTTTGGTTGATAATGGAGCACAATTACTCATTCCTGCAATTGCAAGCAGGTCCATTGCATATTTTCTTGACCGAGAAATAGCCCCCCTTGATAGTAGTGAGCTTGAATTCCAAGGAAATATTTAAGCCGACCAAGATTTTTTTTTCGTAATTGGCTATTTAGCTCACTAAGAAATCTCTTCATCGTTTCTGAAGCATTTCCTGTAATGGCTATATCATCCACGTAGAGAAGCAACATTATTACATCTTTTCCTTAAGTATAGATCAATGAAGGATCTTTGTAACTACAGATAAAGCCAAACTCCAGTAAATATGTACTGAATTTGTTGAACGAGGCTCATGGTGATTGTTTAAGGCCATACAAACACATATGACTTGGTTTTGATTCATCCACAAATCCTTCTGGTTGGCTCATGTAAACGGTATATCTGAGATCATCATGCAAAAATGCATTCTTAACATCCATTTGTTTTATTTTCTAGTTCATTATTGTTGCCACATGAAACACTATTCTCACAGTTGTTGTTCCCACCACAGGACTATAAGTTTCCAAGTAGTCCACACCTTCAGTTTGATCATAACCCTTTGCAACTAGTTTTGTCTTGAGCTTGTCTAAGGTCACATTAACATTGTGTTTGGTCTTAAGCACCCATTTACTACCCAATACATTCATACCAGGAACATATGGAACAAAAGACCAAGTGTGAGCTTCATGACAGTTTGTAATTTTTTCAACCATTGTGGGATTGGCTTGGTGATTAAGTGTTGTTTCTCTCTCGCCTTCCTTGGCGAATAACATCATGTTTGCTTGGTATATGAGGATAGTTAAACCAAGGCATGAGCTTCTAAAGGAGAGTCCAAGGCAACAGACCATCGACTTCTTTTGAAATGTGACATACTTTTTGATAGATAATATATTGTGGTCCGGCTAATCTCTACTAATCCTAGGATCGAGCATGGTCTTTTAGTAAATAATTATTTGCAAATTTTATCAAGAGATCACTAGACTAAACTTTGAGATCAATCAAACTCTCGAAACACCAAGTTAACAATCAAACCACAAAGCATCCCAATGTATCATGTTTTATGTTCTTTTAGCCTTATATGTATATTATTCCAAACAACATGAATGTGGAAGTTTTTATTCATTCACTACAAGGAAAATTTTAATTTTTGACCATTAGAATGGTAATAAATTGGTCAAAAATAGGTAATTTTGCTAAATTGTTGACCAAAAATTTTTGACCTTTTTCTACACAAAGTATCATCGAAAAGTGGTTATAAATTAGTCAAAATAATGGTTTGAAAATTTTTAATCCAATAATATATTGTCAGTAAATAACATCAAAAAGTAGTCAATAAAATTTTGACCAAATATTCTATCCAACCTAATTGATCCACCTTACTTTACGAAATGGAAAGCCCGTTTGACCATAAGTTTAATTTTAGTTATTGCTTTAATTAGAAAGTTATTTAGTAAAAAATATTATAGCTTTTTACCAAAAAAAAACTATAAAAACCACACGTTAGATTCATATAAGCTTCATAAAACAACTTTTCTAGATCGAAAAATGAATCATTTCTTCTAAAACAACTTTTTATTTTTTATTTTATCAAAAGAAAAAGAAAAATGAATCATTTCGTAACTTTTACGTTGGTAATAGTTATTGTGTGTTTTGGTTGGAGTGAGTCATCATGTCTGCCTAATTATTTAATATTCCGAAACGAAATCGATCTTGGCAGTATTCTCCATATCAATTGCACATCAAACCGTGGTAAAAGTGATAGTACCGGACCCGAAGGTATTTTATATAATCGGCCACACGTAATAGCCGTCAAAGAGACAATATCCAAAAGAATAGTATGGGCTTGTCACTTAAGCTATACTACTAAAGGTCAAGAGTTTTTTGAAGATATATGGAGAGCTTATAGAGGAGCATCAGTTGCTCTTACTCGATGTGGTGAGATTCGTTTATGGATTGCTAAGACCGATGGTATTTATTTATCAAAAAATTTGAAACTAAAGGGTCGCAAATTTAACTGGATTTCCAAATAAATGTTGTTTTGTTTTTTTCCTTCTACTTTAAACCCATCTAATTATGTTGTGATGAAATCTTTTAAAATCTTTCACTAAATATCAAATCCTCACAATTTATTCGAATCTTCTGGTTTATAAAGTTTTCTTTATATGTTTTATAAAGTATGTGTTCATAAGTGGAAATTTTTATAGTTGATGGATCTGGAATCCACACAGAACATGGGGTGCACGATTTGTCGAAAAAGGTCGTGTTTTATTGATTATAATCGG
>OVAN01016054.1:0-10863 GCA_900406275.1 Anastatica hierochuntica
ATTAGACATCGAGGGTCAACGGAAGTTAGTCTCGAGATTTCTAATGCATAGAGCGTTGATGCTATGGAAGTAGATCAGTTCTAATTTAGAATTTGGGTTCAAGACGGTTCTTAACCTTTTCCCTAGTCTATAATTTGAATCAACAATGAATTGTTTCCTTGAGAATACCCGATGCCCAACACTTCTTTGATTGTTTTACAACCCCATCGTTTACTGCCTACGTTTCTGTGCTCTCTTGATTTCGATATTTGCATCATTCTTAAAGACATCATTTTAGCTTTAGCCCGCTCTTTGATTCTACATTCTTCGTGCTACCTTTAGTCTCTGTGGATTCGATCCCGAACCACTACAACATATATTTGTGCGCTTGCAGTGTTATCTCGGGCGAAAACCTGAGCTATCACTAATCGTGACTATGCGAATGATTTTGCCACGATTTAACAACGAAAAAAATACGATCCTATAGCCACGTTTTTTCGTAGCTAAAACGTGGCTATACAACTTTTTTCTACTAGTGGGTGTAATTCCTCTTGTAAATGATGTGGCGTAAATTTTTACTGAAAATAATATTATTAAGTTGCAAGTGCACATCTGTAGCAATAGTATTTGAGGATCGAATTTCACAAGGATTTCCTTTACACTACGAATTTATGTAAACCAATTTAAGTTAAAACGAAATAAAATTTTTATTTTGATGAAATGTAAAATTAAACAGCGAAAAGTAAATAAATAAAATGGTTTAACTCAATGGGAGGCAAGCATTAAACATTGAGAAATTTGCAGAGAATCATGCATCAAAAAGATTAAGGTAAATTCTCTCCACTTTTGAGGCTTAGAATCCTATGGTTTAACTTCAACAGACTCGGTTTTGCACGGTTATTGTAAGAGACAAAACGCAGTATCATATGAATATATTTTGATAACTTCACAAAGTAAGGGCTATCGACTTCCGCAAGTCCCCATGCTTAACTTGTCAAAGATTAGTTTCTAGCAACTAAACAACTTTTGGAAAGTAAGTTATCCTAAGATCAAATTATTAGATGCACACTAAAACAATCTTGTAGTATAACCAACCAACACAAATACCATATAAATCCATAAACAATTACTAGCAAGTTGTGATGACATGATCTCTTTGAAAAGCTCAAAACCTAACAAAGATGACAACTCAAACATGGAGAACAAAACATGGCAATTAATAATCATGCAAAACATCATGTATTAAGAGTAGGAATGTAGAAATCTTCTCTATAAAGTAAAAAGGCAAGAGATTTTCTCCTACAAGCTCTTAAAACAAAAAACTGTGAAAATTCCTAAAAGCTCTTGAGATTTATGAATTAACTTGAAAGTTGCTAACAAAATCAGGTTAAAACCAAGTATTTATAACCTTAGATCTTCCTTAGGTCGTTTAGGTTTAAGTCATTTCAGGAACAAACAAGCTTGGACATGAAATCGCAAAGATACTTGGTTGAGGCATTTTTCTACAGAGTCACTGTATTCTCCATAATACCGACTTGTGACAAAGATAAGACCCCGACTGATATCGGGGAGTCCATGGGCCGTACTAACTTCACTTGCTATACCTCCTCTGTTTTCGAGGCAGTTGGACACGTCTCAATTCAATCTTTCTGGTTCCAACTCCAAATGAATTCAACCCACATTCATTTGAAAGCTAATTCAAAATTCTTTCTTCACTCCAAATTTCAACTAAATCAATTGAAGGCTTCATTTAAGGTGATCTTTCAAGTGCTGAGAATTTGTCCATATCAGGAAGATATGCAATACTCAAGTGTTTGAATGTCTATCTGCTTGATTCGACCTTGAAATTTGCTTAGGATATGTATTAGACTCTTGTAATTCGTTCTATCATTTTTGATGATTTGACATGTTTCCATAAAATCACTAATAAAAAACTATCTCTATAGAAAAAAAACTTTAAAAACTTACAAACGAATATGTAATATCCAAAATAAAAACAGTAAAATAAAGGTTTTATCAGTATAATAAAGAAAAAAAACATAGTGAGTAACTGAGGATTAAAGCCTCATTTACACTATAGTATATCAAGGTAAAGATATCGAACTCGAATTGAAAATTTTCAATTTTCAAATTGACAAATGGACTAACCATCTAAAATATCATTATTTGACTAATCAATTAATATCGTATCTCTTTTAGTTGGCTTATACTATATAAAATCAAATGGAATTGATTTTGGTAACAAGGACAAAATCAAATGTCCGTATAGTATATAAAAAAATGAAAAAGTAACGGCAAAAAGAGGAGTGCAATGTCAATTTTGCTTTAGGATTTCCATGTTGGAGCTTCAATGGTTTCAAGAGGTTTGTCTTCAATTAGGGCTGGATTTGGTAGTCTTCGATGGCCGGAGATGGTGGTGTTGAGGTTTGGTTGGCTTTGGTTGCAGTTGGAGTTTCGACGGGACTGTCCTGCTTTCTGGATTTGAGGAAATATGGTGGAGATGGAGGCTAGTGGATTTTAATATGGGGTTGCGATGGTGTTCTCTTCCATTTTAGAGATCTGGTCGTGGTGGTTGGTCGCAGGGTTTGGAGCGTACGGTGGCTCCGTGACAAGGGATTAATGTCAGTGGTGTTAATGGGATCTCACACGGGTTCTATGGATCTAAAGGTCAGTCACATTTTGGGATCTATTAATTTATTGATTGTCGGTTGCATAGATGCTCTGGTTCTGAAGCTTAGTTTCTGGAGATTATACTGCATTCCAAGAGGAAGTTTTGGGATTGGCGTATAGCTTTGGAAAGATGGGAGCTGAGATTGCTCAATCATGGGGAAAATGATTTGGGACAGAGATCAAGGTGACATAGATCAAGAAAAATTTGAGGGTTTAATATGGGTAATTTTTGATTTTGCTTTCCATATCCTCTCTCAACTGATTTTGGAAAGGCAAAGCTCTAGTTTCTATTGGCTGTGTATATATGTCAAGCTACAAACAGAGGATTACGCTCGTTTCTTTGTGCTAAGAAGAAACTAAAGGTTCCACACTTTGAAAATTTTGCTCTCATCAAAGGCTATTCTAAGACTTTAATTGGAAAGTGCATGAATCCAAAGGTGCAGGACGTGGAAAACCTCATATATCTGCTTCCGAGAATCTGGAAAGTTGAAGAGAGGGTTGCTGGGGCTAATATTGGGATGGGGGTTTCAATTGGATTTTGATCATTAGGAAGATATTCACGAGGTACTGGTGATGGAGCCATTTCATTTTGATCATTGGATGCTCTCACTCGTTCGATGGGAACCAGCGGTAGATTAAGGCTACCCTTCGACAATTATATTATGGGTTCAAGTGCTTTGTGTGCCGGTGCACTTTTGGGCGAAGCCAACGTTAAATAAAATCGAGTTAGCTTTGGGTGATGTGAAAAAGGTTGATCTTGACAATGGTCGCATTTAGGTTGTTGTTGATGGTTACAAACCGTTGTGTTTCGAAACATCGTTGGAGTTTCATGATGGTCAAGAGACAATGGTAAAGTTAAGGTATGAGCGGCTTCATGGTTTCTGGAAAAGGTGTTATAGTCTTTGCCATGATCAAAAAATTGTATTGATTCTTTGGCTTCACGGATCAGTATGGCCGAAACTACAAACGATTCTGGTTTTCATGATGACTCGGGTTCGGAACCGCAAGCGATGAGTTATCGAGGTGCTGTTCAGCATGGTCATAAGCAAGAGGTGGGTGTGAGCTTGGGTTATCAGAATGGGAACGACAAGAATGTGATTTCACGGTCAGGAACGGAGAAGCCTCGACATGGGAAAGATGGATGAGGCTATAAAGCTAAGGCTAATCGGTTTGATGGTGCAGGAACATCCCATGGAACAAGGTAGCTGCTGGGAGAAAATCAAGCTACTAAGCAAGAGGTTGTGGATCGACAAAGTGGGGAAACACAAGCTGTGAGTAGTGATGGAGGGATGGTGCTGAAACCAACTTTGCGAGCCCGTAAATCACTTGATTTCAAATCTAAGTCAGAAAGTGATGATGCGGAATGGGTGGTTTCAGAAACAAAACAGGATTATAATTTTGCTTTCACTGTCAAGGATCACGTGGTAGGGGATGCAGTTCTACGTTAAATGCCATATGTTAAACTTGTTCCTCAAAGTAATAATGGTTTAAAGAAGAAGGCAGGTGGGAAAATTTTGCTTCTTGGCGCGTGCTCAAAGAAAAGGAACGTCCAAATGCTTGTTTCACCACAGAAGAAGATTGCTGCCGAGCACTCCGATCGAATTGGAAATGGACTTTACCCGGCAAGTACCGTTGGTATGGGTAAACCAGGGATTTGTCACCTTTCGAAATTATCGTCTAATTAATGCAGATTCTAAGCTGGAATTTTCAGAGTTTGGATAATAAATTGACAATAAGCTACTTGCGGGAGTTATGGAAGAAATATAAACCAGAATTTTTATTTCTTTCAGAAACAAAACAAGATTATAATTTGTATTGCAATTCCAATTTCATTTTGGTTATCATCATATTGTAACGGAAGATCCATGTGGCACTAGTGGTGGTCTTTCATTATTTTATAATGAAGATTATGAGGTTAAAATTTTATTTGTTAACAATCGTATCATAGATATTGAGGCTATTATGAATGGTAAAAGAGTTTTTCTTTCATTCGTGCATAAAGACCCGGTAATTAAAAAACAAGAGGAGATGTGGGAACATCTAACACGTTATGGTATAATCTAGTTTGATCCTTGATTTATTACTGGCGATTTAAATGAAATAGCGGGTAATCATGAGCAACGAGGTGGAAAATTGCGGAGAGCATCCACTTTTTGTACCGTTTAATAATATCATAAGTAATTGCGGTTTGTTGGAATTTCGAAGTTTTGGGAATTTTTTTACTTGGCGAGGGTGGAGGTATAAAATCTTGGTAAGGTGTCGCTTAGATCGGGCTTTGGGAAATGAGGATTGGCAAAATTTATTTTCTTTTTCACATGTCAAGTATTTAGCAATGATTGGGTCAGATCATAGACCAATTCTTGTGACGATAGAGGATAAAAACCAAAAGGTAGGAGGCAATTCCGTTTCGACAAGAGATGGATTGGCCGAGATGGTTTGATGGAGACCATTGTAGATGGATGGAGGGGAAACACAATTCCGGTTGGGTTTCTTGGTAAGATTGTAAATTGTCGGAGAGGGATATCTCGATGGCGGAAGAAAATTTGAAACAGACGATAGGGAAAAAATAGAGGATCTAAAACTTGCTCTTGACAAAGCTCAGGATGATGAACAATGTCCACCGGGAAAATTGTTAGAAATTTCTCAAAAGCTTAAGGAGGCTTATAAGGATGAAGAGTTGTATTGGCATCAAAAGAGTAGGAATATGTGGCTCTGTGAGGGTGACTATAATTCGTATCACTTTCATGCGCAAACTAAGCAGAGGCGATAGAGAAATAGGATTACGAGGTTACATGATGAAGGTGGAGCATGGCTTACCAAGGATGTGGATGTCCGCGGGATTGCGGTAAAATATTTTGACGATCGATTTACTTGGACCGATCCCTTAGAGATTGAGAAATTTTCGGTTGAGATTACACCGAGGGTTAATGCTCAGGAAAATAAGTGTCTAGCAACTTTTGCTACAGAAGCTGAGGTTTGAAAAGCTTTATTTATGATGCATCCAGAAAAGGCTCCAGTGCTTGATGGTATGACGCTTTATTTTTTCAGAAATCATGACATATTTTCAAATCGAATGTACTGGGTTTGGTTAATAACTTTTTCCGAAATGAATTTTTTGAGGAGGGGGTTAAATTTGACAAATATTTGTTTAATCCCAAAAATGGAACGGCCCATACGAATGACTGAATTCCGCCTAATTAGTTTGTGTAATGTTGGATATAAAATAATATCAAAAATCTTGTGCAACATATTAAAAGAGGTGTTACCGAATTTGGTTTCCGAAACACAATCGGCTTTTGTTCTAGGGTGTCTAATATCAGATAATATTATGATAGCTCAGGAAATATTTCACGGATTACGAACAAATCCATCGTGTAAAGGGAAATATATGGCAATCAAAACGGTTATGAGCAAAGCCTATGATCGAGTTGAGTGGCCTTTTACTGAGCACCTCTTAAAAAAGATGGGGTTCACGGATAAGTGGGTTGGTTGGATGTTGTGGTGTATACAATAGATCTAGTGTCCTTATTAATGGTCAACCTCACGGGTTAATTAAACCTAATCGAGGTCTGAGACAGGGTGGTCCTCTTCCGCCGTACCTGTTTATTCTATGTACAGAGGCACTGATATCAAATTTTAAGAAGGCGGAAAGGGTTAAGGGAATCACGGTGTTGAAGGTGGCTAAAAGTAGTCCCCCCATCTCGCATCTGTTATTTGCGGATGATACCCTAATTTTTTGTAAGGAAACCAGAGGGGAGGGGAAGCGGTTTTACGAATTTTACATCAATATGAAAATGTTTCGGGTCAATAGATTAATTTCTCAAAGTGCTCAATCCAGTTTGGGCATTTTGTTCCTGCTGACGTACAAGCTGATATGAAAACCCTATTAGGGATTACGAGCTTAGGTGGCATGGGTTCCTATATGGGGTTACCCGAAAGTTTAGATGTGGCGAAAACGCAGATTTTTTTTGTTTGTTTGGGAATGTTTGCAGAGTTGGATTAATGGATGGACCTTGAAATTTTTATCAAGGGGTGAAAAAGAGGTGTTAATCAAGTCAGTAGCAGCAGCATTACCAACATATGTGATGCCATGCTTCAGGTTACCAAAACCGATTACTTCTAAACTTACTAGTGCAATTGCAAATTTTTGGTGGAGCTCAAGTGAGCAACAATGAGGATTATATTGGTTAGCTTGGGACAAAATGTGTAAAAGTAAATCTGACGGGGGTATTGGTTTTCGTGTTATTGATGATTTCAATTCAGCTTTATTGGCAAACAACTTTGACGACTTATAAATGTACCAGATTGCCTCTTTGCGAGGGTTTTTAAAGGAAGGTACTACCGGAAGACGAATCCTTTAGATTCGCTCAAGTGTTACTCTCCATTGTATGGTTCTCAGCAAGATCTCTGGTTAACCAAGGGCTTATTAAAAGGATGGGTCCAGATCATTCCATTTCAGTCTAAGAGGATCCTTGGTACCATCCATTATCCCGAGGCCGACAACGTGTCTAGGAAAACATTGTCCAAATATCACGGTTGATCGATCCCTTGAGTCACTCATGGAATCTTCCATTGCTAAAGGCAATTATTGATCCAACATATGTTGAAATTATTACCAGCATACCGGTGAGCAAGACTTTTCAAACAGATAGCTTGGAATGGAATTTTACAAAGTTATGGTTACTGTGTGGGACGAGGGAATCTAACACATTCTGGAGGCAATAAGATGAATGGACCAGCGTTTACAACACTCTTTGATTATTTATGGGGTTTAAAGGGACCTCCAAAGTTAAAATATTTTTTATGGCAAATATTAACGGGTAATATACCAATGGAAATTTAAAGAGGTGTGGTACAGATTGTGATTTACAATGTGCGCGGTGTCGGACAGAAATTGAAACAGTGAATCATGTTTTCTTTAAATTTCCTCCGACATTACATGTATGGGCTTTATACTTTTCCAACATCATGGGTATATACGAACTTGGATTATCTTTTTTGGAGGGCTCCTTTGGAAGGCCACACACTTAGTTATCTCTAGATCCTTTGGTATATATGGAAAGCCAGGAATGACAAGCTCTTTAATAATCAGGACCTCGATGCCCAACAACTACTGGCAGTCGCGGAGAAGGAGACAACACTCTAGGATGCGGCTCACGAGGAAGAGGTGATAGAATAGCAAGCGGATGCAGTGCCCACTTTACCATCTACGAATGACTTTTGTTTTGACTATAGGTGTCATGTTTATGGGTCTTGGAAGGAGAGTGATACTTTTTCTAGAATGGGATGAAATTGTCCCCAACTTGGGACTACAAAAGCAATGATGGGCGCGCGAAATGCCTGACACAGTCTCTCACCACTACATGGAGAAGTGGAGGCTTTACTTTGGTAAATGCAATGCATGATCACTCAACAATGGACGAAGCTGGCTTTTGTGACAGACAGTACTGAACTAGTGAAGATGGTGACCTCAGGAATGACCAACTTTTCGCATATATTTGGAGGATATTGAGAAGAGTAAAGAGAGTTTTGTTTCTTTTTCCCTTTCGTTCCTTTTGCGTAGCTTTAACATTAAAGTGGATAGGTTGGCACGTGGTGCTCGCCAGATTTCATATGCTATGAATTATGTAAGATCTGCGCTTATGACTTGGATTACCGAGTCATTTCAATTTTAACCGGTTGACAAAAAGAACAAGGACAAAATCAAATTGCAATGAGAAGCATTGGCTACTTAATCACACCCGTCTCTTAATTCTCTACATAGAAGAAAATCTATTGGCAAATCCTTGGTACTTCTTTTGTTTCTCTTGAGAGTACACACAATGTTTTTGGTTCGATAGATTCTATTTTCGGTATTTGGAGACAGGTTCGACTTTTGAAGCAAGTTGTAGAAACATTGGCTTTCACCTTTTAGTTTTTATAAACAAATTTTGACCTGTTTTACTTATAGTTTCTTTTGTGTAGTGAAATGAACATAATATATGTATGTTCTCGACTTAAAGTCGAGTCCAACAAAGAGATAGGATTTTAAAATTTTTTAACGCAAATTTTATACATCAGTTTTTTTGGGTGCTTCTAGCCTTTTATAGTCTACGAACAGAACTGTTTAAAGATTCGATGTCTTGGCAATAATTTATCATTTTTCTGCTTTCGTATTATATTTAGCTAATATTCATAGTTAGTCTTGATATATAGAGTTTATTACACATTAAGACATTTTTTAAGTTTTACATATCACTTTAAGGTACTTTCTTGACAAATTTACCTTTTTGGAAGAAGATTACATATATACCCTCAAATCTAAGGAGACCATCAAACCGTCCCATGAGTAACGATACAATCGTTTAGTTAAGAAGTAACTAGATGATATAACTGTTCAACTATCTTTATTATACTATATTAAGTGCAATTTTTCCTCTTTACCTTTACCAAATTAACTTGGAACCCTTTTTTGAAATTCAAAATGAAAACGAGAAAGATTCTGTTTTTTTTTTCTTTGCATAGGGCACCGGAAGAAGAAAGTAGAAATCTTCTAGTAGAAGGCAAAGAAAACCGGCGAGATCTAGATTCTCGTGGTATGAAAGTCGAGTTAAGTTCCGGAGGAAAGAAAAATATCCATTTATCGCCTGTTAGGGAGTACGAGCAACGATTATGGATGGTAACCATTTGCTTGTGGTGTCGCTTCTAGCAGATACAAGCGTAGGTCATTCGATTGATGTTGTGTTTTAGGAGATCTATGAAATTTTGAATATTTTTGGTTACGGTTAGGGATCTGAAGATTTTGACTTCGAACCTTTCTGAGTTGCAACGTGATATTATTTTTCTAGGGCTTTGTTAATGTAAGGGTTTCAAGAAAAAGTGCTTGTAAATTGATTTTTTGGTATAATGGCTGCAGATAACAACAACTCCATGAATGAGTTTGGATTAGTTGGATCCAGGCACACACCCCGAGTGGTAACTATCATTGTAGTGTGCGAGGTATGAGATTTAAAATGTGGATCAATCCATGTGGACTGTTATGGGAAGAAACCGTAATATGGCCTAATTCTTTGCAGGCTAGAGAGGAGGAACATGTTGATGTGAGTATGGAAGCACAATATATCAAGGTGGGGGTTGATTGATTTAGTAATACATCTAATTACCTCTATTTGTTGATGCAAAAACACAAGTTATATATAACCCTACTTTGTGGATTGATCCACATGGACTGACATAGGTGCCTCGTGTACCCCGTGAAAATAATGAACCAAAAGATGATGTCCACATACAAGAAACACAAGGAATCGAGATGAAGGTTGTTCCGAAGTGAGTATACAAGAACAACAAGGAACATGATCCTTGTCCAAATCATGTTATTCCTTATTGCCTTTTGGATGTTCCTTATGGTATGCTAAACTACCTGATTTTCTTATTGTTGGATGCTTTCACCCTCAATTACTTTATCTGCCTCTACACATATATTGAAAACATGTGCTAGTCCACATATTCTTGTCAGTAATGCAAGGAATTTAATGGTAATATGCTTCACGAAACTACATGAATTTATGACACCTAAGCAAAAAGTTTCACATGTGTTTGTTCTTCTTCCATGCTCACAGCAACAAGCTCTTCTTCCATTCTCACAGCACCATGTCATCACCTATTTTGCATAAGGTTTGTTCTTCGAAGATTTTTTGTGTGTAATTGTTTATGTAAGAGTTTTTTGGATAATTATTTTTTCTAGGATATATTACTAACATAGTTGGTTGTAATGTACGTACTTGGATCACTTGTTAGTGTTGTTTTATATAATGATATATCTTTATTGTTTGTATATTCTTTAACATGTGAATAATTAAATCACATGGACTGTTCTATTTGGATTGATCCAAGAAAAAAGATGGTATAGAATCATATGGATCAGTCCATTTTGGATGCATCCATTTGAATTAATTCTAAAGAATCATATACAAAATGAAACTGAAGTGAAAGCCATAATCAAAACCAAATTCCACCATCAAAATCATCGATTAGAGAAATTGAGAGATCAACTCAACAATCCAAGTTGAGAAGTGGATCATCAAGCTTCAAAAATAACATAATGAACATTGTTATGGATAATGGATTAGTCCATGTGGAGTGTCGGGGTCAAAAACGGTCACGAAAAAATCGACGCCTAAAAAAGACTACAGAGACGTTGATTCCTCCTACGGAAACAAGAATCGCAAGGATGTC
>OVAN01016055.1:0-10862 GCA_900406275.1 Anastatica hierochuntica
GATCTCTGACCCGAGCACGACACCCGAGTAAAACTCCCTGGAAACACTCCTTGAACTCATCCAGACACAATACACGATCTGTTCTGCATTTTCTCCATCGAATTCGCCAATCCGAACACGCATTCATCATCGCCGATCATGTATTTACCTTTCAGAACAGTTACTCTCGGTCAGAACTCTTATCCGAATGTGTATCTTCACACCCTAGACCATTCAACCAGTAATGACTCGAGCATTCTCAGTCCCGATCATCATTTTGTCTTTGCCGAACACATTACGCGGACTATTCTGCGTTTTACACTATCGGATTTGCGATCCGAACGCGCACAGCCTTCGATTCTTCATCGGAACTCCATAAACCCTTGTCGGATCGTTAATCCGAACATAATTCTCGTGTAACCTTCTGAAACACGCCTCTTAAGCACTTTCTGGTCACGATGCCCGACCAATTCTATGCTTTCCACTATCGGATCGACGATCCGAACGCACACAGCCTTCGCCGATCACAGATTTCTCTTTCGGATCAGTTCTTCTTGGTCGGATCCGTAATCCGTTCATGAGTCACGAGTAATCTTTCTGTGAAACGACTCTCCAGCCTTTCCGGGCACGATACTCGATCTAATCCTCATAACTTCTATCGGATCCACCCATCCGAACGATTTCTCACACCAGACTACGTTCGGATGCACTGTCCGAACATACAAATAACATTTTCTCTCGGTAATCTCCCTTCGGAACGTGAATTCCTTGGGTTTTTCTGAGCCAAACTCATTCTGGTCGTAATTTGAGAAAAAATAACCGTTCCTTCCTTTTAAAACACAATTTGGGCGCATTTTCCACTAGAAAACCGCTAGTAACCGCTCGTAACCGTCCGTAACCGTCAGTAACTGTTCGGAACCGTCAGTAACTGTTCGGAACCGCCAGTAACTGTCCGGAACCGTCCGAAACTGCCAGTAACCGTCCGGAACCGTCTGTAACCGTCCGAAACCGCCAGTAACTGTCCGGAACCGTCCGTCACCGTCTGAAACTGCCAGTAACTGTCCAGAACCGTCTGGAATCATTTTAAGCCATTAACCAACATTCACCTAAGTCTTATTTTAGCTTAGACTTCCTTTCCGGACCAGCTCATTTCTCCGGAACTCAATTCCTTTATGCGGTTTGGATACTCGGTTTTCCTTAATCAAATTCCCAATTTCCAAATACCAGTTTAGCTAATGCTTCAGTAACCATCAAGATTATATCTTTCTCGACCATAATCCTAGTCCACCCGACTTTCCGGTAAGGATTGCGAGACGCGGGTGTTACAACTAGCCCATTGAAGGTTAATAATTCCACCACGTTTAGGACTAATCAGCCAAATCCGCCGATATTTCGCAAGATCGTATGGTGATTGAATGGACAATAATTCAATCTCTTTAAAACTTCTTCTTGAGGTAGCGCTCCCGACCACAGACCTAAAGAGGGGCGCTGGGACACAGTCGTAGCGGTCGAAGGTATTATACCAGGTTCATTACACGAGTCTAACCTAGGGATGAGCAAATTAACAGGAACCAAAAATCCGAACCAAAAAACAAACTGAACCAAATGAAAATATTTGAGATTATTCAAAAGAATTAAAAATATACACAAACTATCTCTCTTTTTCCTCTGTGAAATGGCTACTTAGAGCACTGGAGGATTTTAGCACGAAAACATAGAAAAAGTAAAATAGTAAGCGGGTCCCGCTTAAAATGAAGGATTCGATCCTTCGATTTCTTATGTAAGGATCGATCCATGCTGAGTATCATTACTGTTTGCGAACCCCACTGATACGTGGCGGTCCGCGATTGGCAAAATTTAATTTTCTTTTTTTTTGGAAAAAAAATTAAAAAATCAAAAAACACTTTTTGTAAGAATTTTTTGTGGGTAACACCGTTGGAGGTGGCCTTACCTCACTACTCTTGTTTTAGTCAAACCTACATTTTCGCCGTTCCAGTCCCAATCCTTCACCTCTCTTTCGACGTAGACCAATGTCTTCGCTCTCAAACCCTTTCCTTCCCTCGCCGGAACAATCTCCGTCTCCTTTCCCCGGAGCTCGAGGATGATGAGATTCAGTCCTCACACGGTGATGGAGACGGAAGAAAAACCCGCTTTAGACCCTACTTTAGAATCTTCAAGGCGTGTCTACATCGGAAACATACCCAGAACTGTCGATAATGACCAGCTCACTAAAATCGTTGAAGAACACGACGCCATTGAAAAAGTTCAGGTTCATGTTTCTACATCTCTTCTCCTTCTTCAAAGTTTGTTCCTTTATCATCAAGATTTGTGATTTTGATGTTATCAAGTAATGTATGATAAGTATTCAGGAAGAAGTCGAAGATTTGGATTCACTACAATGAAATCAATTGAAGATGCTAATGCGATGATTGAGAAATTGAATGGCACCATGAGTTTTCTGAATCTTCATTTCATCATTTTTAGGGGTCTGAAGAAAAAGTGATAAAGAATTTCTTTTTCCGTTTGTGTTACTCAGAACATTGAAGGGCGTGAGATAAAAGTTAACATAACAGAGAAACCAATAGAATCATCATCATCATCTGATTTATCACTGCTTCAATTTGAAGATTCAACATTTGTAGATACTCCTTACAAAGTCTATGTAGGAAACCTAGCAAAGACCGTTACAAAAGAGATGGTTGAGAATTTGTTTTCGGAGAATGGGAAAGTAATAAGTGCAAAGGTTTATAGAGTACCCGGAACTTCGAAATCAACAGGATTCGGATTCGTTAATTTTTCTTCAAAGGAAGATGTTGAAGCTGCTATTTTGGCTCTTAACAACTCGGTAAGTGCTTCTCAGTAATGGTTTCGTCATTTTTTTACTTAGAGAGTTTTTGTTCTCATCATTTTGATGGTTTAAACTTGCAGTTGCTGGAAGGACAGAAGATTCGGGCGAAGAAGGCGTAAGTGTAAAGAAAGACATTAGCCTTTTTTGGGATCAAAATACTCGTTTTGAAGAGTTTTGTAATACAAACAATTAGAGTATAAGCATCATCATCATCATCTTGTATTCATTCTGTCGTCCCAGAATATCTATCGTCCCAGAGTCCATAATAACTATGCATTGTAGAACGCAAACTTTGATATTTTTTTCACAACAGAAAGTTGAGACATTGACATATTTTTTAATATCATTTTATAGACAAAATATGATATAGACATACTTTTAGTTACCTAGAATTTTTTGACTTTACAAAAGGTGAATGAGTTACCATCTTGTGCCCATGAATCTCAACCATACGGAGAATAGATTCAACATTTTCAAAGACAATGCCAAGTATATTCTCAACTCCAACAGGAAGAGAAAATACTACAAACTTAAACTCAACATGTTTGCAAACTTGACAGTCGTAGAGTTCTCCAACATTCATGCATGTTCTGATATGAAAGATCAATTGATATGAAATTCTTATTATCTTTTGCCGTTCACGCTGGTTGCTAGCATGAATGAAAAGATCATGACTATATCATTAGCTTTTTTTTTAGTTTTGAACAATTGGTAAATTGAATTTTGTTTTCCAAGCAAAATAATTGTGTTAATACATGATAACCAAATATGTTACGCAACTATGTGCATAATGTTACATTGATGTATAATATATGCCTAGTATGTGCATAACATATGCAAAATATATGCATATATATTGCAAAATATATGCATATATATGCATATATATTGCAAAAAATTATGTGCACATGTATCAAATTAAGATGGTTTATTTGAAAATATACCTCGTTAAAAGAAAAGTAGATAAAATAAGAGCAACAGTGTCATGACCAAATTGAAATTTCAAATTCGAAAGAGTTATTATTTCATATTGCTTTTACACAATAAAAATGAAAAACACGTCATAGATAGTGAACATACTGTATTATACATAAAATATATTGAATCCAAACATAAAAGAAGTGTTTTAATTTGTATCATGTAGTGCTATTCTATATATATATATATATATATATATATATATATAGAATAGTAAATATAAATCATATAAAATATTTTGAGAAATTATCCTGTTAAGAAATTCAATTCATAACATATACGACACATATATGTTTTCCTTGTAAAAAATCGTGATTTGAATAAACTTTTTTAAGAAGTTGAAAGTAAATTAATTAAGAAGACACAAAAGTTTAAAACACAAATAAAAAAGGGAGGGAAATTACAAGTTACAAAGAAAGAGGAAATGTGTTTTGTAAATAATACATAAACATGAAAATTAACATGATAAAAAACATTTATACGCATATTTTCTCAAATCTTTTTAGTGTAAAGTAATATGAAAGACCTTCCACCAGAAAATATTTTAATTAATGAATGAAGGGGTATGTTTCCGGTCATTGTTGATATGATATAATTAGATCATGATGAAAATGGATTTTGGTTGAAAGGTTCAAATAATTGTAAAGGCCCTATCAGCCAGTCTCATGATAAAAAATGTTAATTCTTGAAAATCAAAAACCGTACGCTTGCATGAACGCCTCACCCGAGATCCTAAATTCAAATCTCATAGAATTAATTAAAGAAATATTGAGTTCAAATGTTTCAAAAAAATTGAGTTCAACAATGTTACAACTTACCATGCGTCAGCGTCAGCTTTTTTAGTCACCAAAAAATGAAGCCGGCATACATTTATATCATTTCTATCAACAGATTAGTAGGCGTATTTCAAAAAAGAAAAAAAAAATCTATGTCAAGAAAATGACATAAAAATAAATTAACAACTCAAATTTTAGGAAAATTAGGATTGCACATTGCTTGGAGTGAGGGATAGATTCTTTCCTCCAACTATGAAAGAGATCGTGGCGACATGTCAACTTTATCACATGGAATTATCCGTGCTTTTAAATGAAGTGTTGTATAGATTGTTTTGATTTTTTCGTACGCATTGAATTACAGAGAAACATAATTTAACAAAACAAAAATACGATATAAATTGAATTATATTTGAATCAAAACTTAATTTCTCTTACCTTTCGGCCATAAAATATTTGTCGTCCCAGAGTCCATAATAACTATGCATTGTGGAACGCAAACTTTGATATCTTTTTCACAACAGAAAGTTGAGACATTGACATATCTTTTTCACCAACACAAACGTTGATATCATTTTCAGCAAGAGAGACATTGACATATTTTTCATCAACAAAAAGTAATATCATTTTATAGACAAAAAATGATATAGACATACTTTTAGTTACCTATGATTTTTTTATAGATGCACCATATGTGATTTACACGTAAAAATATATACATTAAGGTATTCAATAAAATTTCTATCTCATGCTTATTGTTACAAATCAATTTAATTTTCAACGACACGTAATGTGTATTTAACATTTATTTTGTTGAAAACAATATTTATTTAATAAACTAAAACATATAGCTCACATTTTTTTAGTATTACAATTTTATTTTGATCTTTTGGTTAAAAAATTCTTAAATTATTTCTAAAAGGTTTCGGAAAAAAAATCAACAGTTAATTTGTAGAAATATACTTAAGTTGGAGCTTAAAAAAGTCAACGAAATTCTTATTATTTCTAAAAGGTTTGGAAAAAACAAGTCATCTCTTGCAGATTATTTTTAGCTTAAAATAAATAAACATAATTCTTTTAGCTGAAAGCTAATGAGAGCTTGGCATCATCTAAATGGTTAATCTCATATATAACCAATTTAACCGACATTATATCATTAGCTTCTTTTAGCTTAGAACAAATGTTTACTTGGATTTTCTTTTTCAACCAAACTAATTGTGTTAATTTTACATGATAACAAAATATGTTATGCAACTAGTTACATTGATGTATAATATATGCCTACTATGTGCATAAAATATGCATAAGATTTCCAAAAATATGCATACAATATGAAAATTATTTATTTTTAAATATGATGAAAGTATAAATATTGAAGTTTTAAGACAACTTTTTCTTTGTTACTGGTCAACAAGTTCAAATATATAGCGTATAATTCAAAAAGTATCATCATCGAATAAAAAACTAACAAACTAAATAACCGTTAAATTTACGATCAGTAATTTAAGCTGATTTGTTCTTGATAAATTTGTTGATGGTGTACGAATATTTTAAAAGCATATTCTTATTTTTTTCAATGTTAATGTGTTTACCATTGAATCGTAAAAAATATCAAAATGAATATTTAAATTCATTAATCTTTTTGCTTTAGAGATAGTTTGGAGAAGAAATAATTTCAAATTATCTTATCACTTTTGCAACAAATTAGGAAATAGTAATAAGTTTATTTTTACAATGGTGCATATACATTTAGATCTAATATGTTTTTAAATATTAAAGTTAAATTTTGTGTGCCAATAAAATATAAGAAACTAAAGTAAAAAAATATTTATATGTAGAAAATCTTACGCATGTGCAGTTCCACTTTTAACAATCACTATATATTTAACTAATTAACATACTAATACTAAAAATTTTGATTATAAGGTGATAATTAAAATAAATTAAAGCAATACATAATATATATCAAAAAGGTATTGCGGTGTAGCGCGGATATCTACCTAATTTAAGTCTCAGTTATTAGAAATATTTAACAAATTAGTTACTATTATGGTGGATTAGTAGCATGGTTGTTTTTAGTTAGAAAAATACTAAATGATTTAATGTTATTTAATGACATGATATTTTCTTATTAGATATTTAAGTTGATGATGTGAGCAATTAAAGAGAAAAAGTGTAATACTAAAAATATGTTTCCATGATTTCTTTATCCATGTGACAAAACGTTAAATCTCACTTAACAAGTTAAATCTATATTATATAAAATTTGGTGCTATTAGCTTCTAAGGATGTCCACATAGGATTTAAGAAATCAAAATTTATTGGTCCACATCATTATTTGAAAAATGGAAACTTACTTGAAATTTACAATCATTATAAAAAAATAAAAAGTTTTCATGTTTTACTTAAAAATTTTAGTGAATAGAAATAATTATATGTAGGTTTCCATGTTTAAACAAAGACTATCTTAACTAAATATAAAATGTTTTTAAAATAGAAAGTACGAAAACAAAATAAATTTTACATATGTGCAACAAATAGATTTATAGCATACAAAAATAAAACAAATATATTATAGTTGAATTAAAAGTTATATGGTAAAAATTTAAATAAAAATGTATTAAAAATCGATTGTAATTGAAGGTATAACTGTCCACATAGAATTTTAAATCACGAAATTTTATATGTGTTGTTAGAAGACAAAATAAAAAAATTACTCAACTATTGTGTTTTAACTATTTGTTTGTGGCGAAAACAAAAAAAAATATTTTTGTGTATGGATCATGCAACCAAGAATCATAAATTGAAAAGGAAGATAGAAAATAACAAATATATAGCTAGATAGATTTATAGAAGAAAAATATACGAGTGCTAACGAAAACATACAAAAATAACTTCAAAATAATTTATAAAGGAAAATTATTAAATTGTTTGAAAAGAATGTGAGAAAATCTAGGGATTTCCGAGAAAGAAATTAGAGGAATCTAAATGATTAAAAAAGACGTAAAGATAATATTATTGTCGTTGGCTTAAATAAAATAAGAGAAGAGTTGAAAGATATAGTAAAAGTCCATACACTATTTCGCAGTGAGAGATATAGTGGTTGAATGATTAATAAATCACGACTTATGTACAATTCTTGAAATTAGATAGTCAAAAGATTTTTTTAAGTAACATTTCTCTTTAAAGGGCACATTATTAAAAAAAAAGTCAGGAGAAAAGAAGAATAATGTTGAATTTTAGCATACCGAAAAATCATAAAAATGGATCTTTCAACCTTTGGCGTAGTACAAATTATATCATAAGACTCTATGAAAATAACATAAAGATCCAATCATCAATAAAAGATAAGAAAAAAAGAAAAATTTAAGTAAAATATATTCAAATGATAATGTTGCATTTTAAAATTTTTTTAGTAGAATAAGGTTATAGTTTCTCAAATTATGTATATTATGTCATCGTTTTATAATATGTCTTTACACACACACATATATGTATATATATATCAACATAAAAAATAATTTAATAGTTTTAATAAATAACATCGATGTAATAAAATATTTCTTAAAAATTATAAAAAGTATATCCGCGCGTAGCGCAGTTTAAAAACTTAGTAAAACAATACAAATATACAGTTTGGCCTCTCAAAGCCTAAAAAAATATAATCCAGAAATTTTAGGATCGATCCAACTTCTCTTTGACCAAAGCTCTGTTGGACTTTACCATCTAGTTTTGTAGGACTGATATGCACATTTTGTCGAGAATATACCTTTACACAAGATATCAAAGTAATTAAAAACCTGCAAAGTTTTTTTCACCTTTTTTTTTCGCGCAAAGTTTTTTTCACCTAAAAAATTTAGTCTTACATTTTTAGTTTTTCTAAAGTAAAACTAAGGGAATTTGTAATGAATAATCCAAAAAAATTATATTTAAGTTTCAATTCAACAAACAACTAAATTACCACCCTTAATCTTTTTTTTGTTCACAAAGAAAAATTTTTTTGTAAAATGTCCAATATTATATTATTGTTTTTTTACTCTAGAAAACTAATAGGGGTAAAATTTACAAATTTTATTTTACTAAAAAAATACTCTGTCTATTTTAAATTGTTAGATGTTTTTGAAAAAAAACTGTATTTCAAAGAAATAAAATTTTAGTTTTATACATCTTTTTATTGGTTAATACTAACAGATTTTAAAATTTTCATTAACATTTTGTCAAAATAATTTTATTTAATGAATTATTATTTTCTAAATGAATTATTTTTGGTCTAATATTATAGTAAACTGTGTTTTACTTCTTTTTTTTGTGCACCAACTGTGTTTTACTAAAAATTATATATTTATAGTTGAACATTATTTTTATTAATATGTGTGAAAATCTTATTGAATATAAGTTCTCAAAAACATAACATTCAAATAATATTTTTGAAAGTTGTATTTTAGTCCTTCGTTTTTTTCACCAAATGATTTTTTTTTTATAATAAAAACCCTTTTGATATTTACAGCAATAAAAACAGCTACTTTACTATTTGTTCAAAAATTAGTTGAAAGCAGAGAGAGATGAAATGAGATAAGATGCAATGCGATGATTAGCTTACAGTGTCTTCCTCCTCCTTTCTTCTTCTCCAACCCTAATCGGAGCTCCGCTTCTTCCTCGACGGCTTCCGCCGGATTCGCTGCTTCTCCTCCTTCAACCCTAATCTCTCGCCGCCTTATCCTTCTCCGTCACGCTCACAGCTCCTGGGATGATCTTTCCCTCAAAGGTAACCCCTCTCTTTCTCTCTTACCATCTTCCTTTCACTTCGAATCGAAAATCGAATCTTAATCTCTCTCGATCTCATTCAATCGATAGATCATGATCGTCCTCTAACTAAGTCAGGACAAGCCGATGCTGCTAAAGTCGCTCAAATCCTCTCCACACTTGGCTGGCTTCCACAACTCATCCTCTCTAGGTTTTAATCTCATAACCTCTCTTCGTTTCGATTTTGCGATTCAACGAACCGATTCGCTCGTGTGGTTTAGATCATTCGTTTTCACAGTGATGCTACTCGAACTAGAGAGACACTTAAGTCAATGCAAGCACAAGTAGATGAGTTCTTGGAGGCCAATGTACATTTCATTCCTAGCTTTTACTCCATCGCTGCTATGGATGGCCAAACCGCTGAACATCTTCAACACATTATCTCCAAATATTCAACTCCTGACATTACCACTGTCATGTTAGTTTCTTAGTTATTTATGTTCGTTCGTGTCTTTGTTGTTCGTCTTCGTCTTTCTTGTGGCTGTGTTTTTCTTATCATTCTTCTATTGATTGATTACTACAGGTGTATGGGGCATAATAAGGGTTGGGAAGAAGCAGCTTCCATGCTCTCTGGAGCTTCTGTTAAGTTGAAAACTTGCAATGCTGCTTTGCTTCAAGCATTTGGCAACTCCTGGGAAGATGTTTGTATATTCCAACCCCTTTGTTTCGAGATATACAGGAGGTCGATTCGAAATTAACTGTTTCGTCTTGGGATTACAGGCTTTTGCATTGGCCGGGACTGGCGGATGGAAACTTGAGGGTATAGTGGCTCCAGATAGCAGCATCTATGTGTAAGAGACTGGAACTATCTAAAGCTTCAAGTTTCACTTGTTCCCATGGTTGTTTTCTCCTCTATGTATTTCTTCGAACTCCATGGTTGTCGCATGATATATTCAAAGTGCATTTCTCATGTGCCAAGTAGTTATATCTCGGTTTTTAGCAGCTGCTGATGAGCATAGCTATGCATGTTTAATTGGGTCTATTATTAGAATTTGGATCTGTGGCCTGTCCAAATAACAGTAAATTAAATGGGTTCTAGAAGGGCTGAACCATTTAGATCCATGGATTTAATTGGTAAACCCACGAATAAACGGGTGAATATATATGTATATATATATATATAATTTTTATTTTTCCTTATTTGGATGTCGTTTATCACCAAATCTCTCAAGCCGACTCAACTCTTCCAGTTCGAAGCGTCAACCTTGTCATTCGTCACCGTTAGATCAATCGAATAACATAAATCCCAATTATGATGTAATTCAAGAAGTAAAGAGAGAGAAAAAAGAATAGAAAATGAAGGAGGTGGTTAACATCCGGATCCGATTAGGAGTTAACCGACCCGAGAATTGATTGAAGAGCCAACATGCGAACGGGCCATCAAGGTCCACCTAGGAATATCCGGCCCAAATCGAAAGAGAAAGGAGAAAGCCCATGGAATTCAAAGCTAAAGGAAATCAAAACGGAAGAATCAACATTAA
>OVAN01016056.1:0-10862 GCA_900406275.1 Anastatica hierochuntica
TCCAAGATGTTAAATGGTTATAGGGGCTTGATCTTCACTATCACATACTTGATTAGATAGACGAAATCCGAGAGGTGAGCCCTGTAGTTAGGTATAGGTGAATAGACCTCCGTCACGAGAGTGGGTTGGTTGATAATGAACGAATCCCTGGCCGGAGAATAGCTTCAACCCTCTAATAAAGTCTTAGGAAAGTCATTACTTGCTTAGATTGAACCCGAACCAATGGCCACTATCTTGAGATCCATCTTTATCTTATTGCTTTCAAGTCATTTACTTATTGCTTTTACTTATTGCTTTCTTTTTATGCCTATCGTTCATGATCACCAAAATGCTAAGGATAGATCTAGTAGAGAATTGTGACACCTCTTACTAGGTTGCTTCCTAGACTAGTACTTCTAGTGTGACTCTCTTTGCTTAAGCTCTTCCTAAACATTTCAATCCTTGGACGATACCTCACATACTACAACTAGACCCCGTTAATCTTGCGGGCTAGGAGCGGTAGTTAGGTCTTTACAAATTTTAAAACTCGTTGCCGCCCTCAACAGCTAGCTCCTAAATCAACCAAACATCTACCAAATGGATTTGGCCCCAAAGAGCAAGGTAAAGTGAAACTACCGGGATCATCCATCTTTTTGGGAGAGTAGTTTTGGATGATAGCGCTACACTCGTGAGTTACCACCACCTTTGACTCTTCATAAGCAACTCTCTTTGCCATGACGTCCTTAATAAACTTTGTAACAAACGGGCAATGCATGATCAAATCTAACACCGGTAGAGTAACTTGAGCTCCTCCGAGAATGTGCTTGAACTTCTCTCGTTCTTTCTCTAGAAGTTGTTTCTTAAACCTTCCCGGAAAAGAGAGTTGAGGTTCCAAAGTAAGTTGAGCGAAAGTGACCTTTTTCTTTGGTGTCTCCACACTTTTCTTCTTTTCCAAAACCTCTTGTTCGATAATTATTGGTTCTTACTCTTTTGGTTCATCGACCCCTTCTTGTACCTTTGGTTCTTGAACTTTTTCATTTCTCACAACCTTTTCTAGTGTGGCTTCTCTTGGAGGTAATTCTCTTTCACTTCTCAATGTAATGGCATAGCAATATTCTCTTGGATCCTTATTAGTCTTTTCCGTGAACATTTCCTTTCCATTTCTTTTTGAAGAAGAAGATACATGAGCCACTTGGTTGTGTAGAGTTTTGACTTGAGCCGCTAAAGTCTCAATCTTTGCATTCAAATCATTCAACACACCATCAATCTTTTGATTAACATCTCCCATTACCTTGGTCAAATCCATTGCGGCTTTGCTTTGACCCTCTAGAATTCGTTTCAACATCGAGGTGTTCTCATCTTCCTTAGAGGGTGGTGTGGGTGAGCTTGTCGGGTTTGGGGAAGGCGTGGAATATCCTTTTGGATGGAAGTTCCCTTGAGGTTGAACTTGTTACCTTTCCTTTTGAGCCGGGTAGTTTTGATCCGAAGGGTTGGTTATTTCTTGATTCTGGTGGGAGGGGTTATTGTTCCAATACCTAAAAGATTGGTTGTAGGATCTTGGGTAGTATCCTCCTTGTATATAACACATTTCCTCTTGATCCCCTTGATCATCTTCAATTGCAAATCCCATACCACTTCCTACTTGATCCTTAAAACTAACGGGTCTTTGGTTCAGCCTTGTGAGCTTATCAATTTTTGCATTAAGTTCGTTGAATCTATCGTCATCCCGTGAGTCTTTATCTCGATCTCTCCCATAGCTTCGGTCGCTTTGAGCCATATCCTCGATGAGTTGTTCTCCCTCTTTAACATTCAAATTGGCAAAGCTTCCTTTGCTTGCCGTTTCAAGGGAATTTTGATACTTTTCCAAGCAACCGCAATGAAAAATACCCAACAAAGCGTCCTTGGTGACTCCGTGATGAGGGGAAGTCCTAACATAAAATTAAAATTGTTCCCAAGCTTCATGAAAAAATTCATTATACCCTTGCTTGAATCTAGTGATGTCGTTTCGAATTTTTGTCGTTCTTTGTTTTGAGAAGAACTTGACCATGAATTCCTTTTCAACTTGAGCCCATTTAAAGACTAGCTCCGAGGGCACATTACTTTCCCATTGAGCAGCTACATCACCTTGTGAGAATGGGAAAATTATAATCTTGATGGTTTCTTCACTAACCCCATTCAACTTTATGGTCCTACAAAGCCTCTCAAACTCATCGAGATGGTCTAGAGGATTGTCTTTCGGTATCCCATTGAACTTGTAACCTTGGACCATGTTAATGAGGTTGTGCTTAATCTCAAGTTATTGGGCAATACCGCGGGAGGTTTGATACCGTTCCTAGCTTTTCTCATGTTAAGCTCATCGTAAGCACCTATCCTTTGTGCTCTAAAATGATCTTGATTTTGAACCCCAACTCCTTGTTGGTTGTTGTCATAAACACTGTCCCTTTGGTTCTCGATGTGATGAAGATTTTCCATTCTCATTCCAAACAAAGAAAAACAATCAAAGATTTAGTGATTGAATGATTAATAACTTGAGTGACTTAGTCTAAATAAACTATCTATAGCTAAATGGCAAATAAAGTTGCTCCCCGGCAACAGTGCCAAAAACTTGATGCGAGAATTTGTTTCTCAATCGAGTTTAATCCTAAACTAAACTCCTAAACCTCAAGTATAAGGCTAGTTGTTGTAGTAGTTGGGGTATCGAATCCTCAAGGAGCAATACTCACACACTTAGCTCTAAAGATAAGTTCATTAATGTATGCCTAAGATGGAGTGGTTTAAGCAAAACAAATAACAAAACAAGCAAAGTTAATTATAAAAGTAAAACAAGCAATGAAAGCACTAAATAAGATGAGATGAAGAAATGGAGGAATGTGGTTCATGGGCAAGGCGAACGATTAGGTAGACTAAGTATAACTAAGATGCAAGGGTTGGCAATAAAAACGCCATTCAAGGGCAGGGCAAGAGCTCAATTAGTTCACTCCCGTGATCGTAATCCATTTGGAAAACCCTAAATAAATTCAATCTCCCGATAGTGATCTAGAATCTATCAATCATTAAAAACAAGCCAAAATACCCACTAAATACCTTGATCATCTATTCCCATAGGCCAAATATGTTTAGCAATTCTAAGGTTCTCTTAAGGCATTTCATCAAACACCTTCCGGGTGTGAAAGCCTTGAGTTCTAGAAATTGAGTGGTCAAATTCAATCTAGCATTAAATACTCCTTAATCATGTGAATCTAATAGGATCCAACCCTTTGCAATCTAAATCAATACTTAAATATACTCTAATCCACCTAACCATAAACCACAAATGATCTACTCACTAATCATAAATCTAAAGCATGTATAAACATGATCTAAAGCCATAATCATGATGAGAAAGAGAGATGAGATAGGAAAGATAAATACTTTAATATTAAAATCAAAGATTCTACAAAGATCAAAGTTTTGATCCACAACTCAAGAGATAAAGAAAGGCTTAGGGTTCCTCAAGTAGCAAAGAGTAGTATTTATACTAAAAAGAAAATGGTTCGGGTCGACCCAAGACAAAACGGGTCGATTCATGGGTTTTCCTTTGATTGCAGGGTGGCTGGCGGTATGGAAGGCTGGTGCAGACCGCCAGCCAGAGCATGTTTGACCGCCAAGGAGGACTGGAGAGGAGGCTGGCGGTCCAGGTGAGTGGTGCAGACCGCCAGACAGACTACCCTCGCCCGCCAGCTCTCTTGGTTGGTGCTTAACGCTTCCGTTTTTGCTTCCGAGTCCCCGAGTTCATTCGTTATCGTCAAGGTAACCTGAAATGGGATCGAAAAAGATGAGAAGGATTCACAAATGCAACTCCTAAGACTTCTACATCATACTTCGTAATTAGGATTCGAAAAAACTACTCGAAGCGATCTAAAAATTTTAAAATGTAAGGAAAACTCTACTAAATCCTAGGCTATATTATGCAAAATAAAGTAACATCAACAACCTTATTGATCACATGAAGATACAAAAATCTCAAGAATTTCTAGGTTGTAGGGTTGAGAATCTTTTTATAAAATTGAGTTTATGGGCATCACACGGGGTTATCATTCTAGATATTTTATGGGAGGTGAATGTTCTTTCTACTCGAGTGAACTTTGAGAGAAAGAAATCAAATAGTAAAGGGAAGGGTAATCAAACCGTTGCGGTTGATCTAGGTGTAGATTGAGTAAAGTCCAAGTTAAATTGTATTTTTGTGAAAACATATTTTAATATAGTTTGTTTGTTGTGTTAGTTTTTTCTTTGTACTTTTAATTTTTATCAGAGCGGTTCATTGAAATATGTAGCTTATTATCTCATTTACAGGTGTAGATCTTGAGACTGCATGGATAACTTACAACACCTCATTGCAATGACTAAGTATATTATTCTTCAAGTTGAGAACTACAACTGGTGGAAAGTTCAGATAAGGGAGCTCATCAAGGGGATATATTAGGATGCTTGGATACTTAAAGTAACTGGTTACATTGTACGAACCATTACAGATAAAGATTGAATGGTGATAGAGAAACAAAAGGAGGAATGGAAAGCTAACAACAAGGCAATGTCTAAATACAACTCAAAGGGCCTATCTATGATATGGTGTTCTCTGGCCAAGAATAAGTACAAGAGAGTGCAAAGATGCACCACTTCAAAACAAACTTGGGATATTCTACATAACTCTTTTGAAGGTACCACCAGTTGAAGGAGAACTCGAGTGCATATGCTTGCTTCTGAATTCAAAGCATTAACAATGAGAGACGATGAACCTGTTGAAGAGTTTAGCGGAAAATTTTCATCAGTTGGTCATAAGGCAATCATTCTAGGTAAGGAATACAAGGATAAGAAATTGGTCAAAAAATTTCTCAGGATCCGTCCAGACAAGTTCCAAGGACATAAGTCAGCAATAGAAGCATCAATAAACTCATATGAGATGCCTTTTGATCAAGTTATGGGGGTGATGCAAGGATATGAGTTGGAGTAGAAGAAAAACAGATGAACAATACAAAGTACTTGCTTTAGTTTCCAAAGAACCAACCAATGGGTCTAAAGCATTAGAGGAGAAAGTTGGTCTAATTGTAAGGAGATACTTCAGGAAGCTGGAAAGAGGTCAGAGAAAGAAACATTCATCTTAGAGAAAACTGAAGCAAAGGGAGAGAGATAAATTGAAAGGAGTCAGAGGTATAGTGTCATGAGTGTTAAGGTTTTGGACATTTCAAATCAGAGTGATACTCTCAAGTGTTATGAATGCAAAGGGTTCGAGCTCTGTACAAATTGGAAGAAGCTCCAAGAGCCTGATATGAGAGGTTGACTACATTTCTAATTGAGTAGTGTTACATGAGGAGTAGTGTGGACAAAACTCTATTCGCTCTATCACATCAAAAAGGTTTGCTGGTAGTACAAAATTATGTTAATGACATAACTTTTGGAGCCACCAAACATGAGTTGGTTACTGACTTTGTTTAAAAAATGACTCAAGAGTTTGAAATGAGAATGATGGGTGAATTGGCCTATTTTCTTTGTTTAACATATTATAGAAGGAAGATGGGATATACTTCATAAAAATCACCTATGCCAAGTCTCTGGTCACAAGGTTTGGGTTGGAAATCAGCAAAGCATCAAAGACATCGATGAGTCCGTCAATCAACCTTTCAAAAGATGAAGATGGTGAAGATGTTGATGAGATAATGTATTGAGACATGATTGGAATCTTGATGTATATGACGGCAAGTAGGAAATACTTGTGTCTTAGTGTTGGCATATGTGCCACATTTTAAACAAAGCCAAAAAAGTCTCATATGCAAGCAGTAAAACGAATCATCAAATATGTATCACTCAATTTGAGGGTATTCTTTTCAAAGGAAACAAACATGAATCTTGCAGAATATTGTGATACAGATTGGACATGATGGTTAGTTGATCGAAGAAGTACAAATGGAGGGTGCTTCTTCGTGGGGAATAATCTTGTCTCATGGTTGAGCATGAAACATAACAATGTATCATTGTCTATTGCTGATGCAGAATACATTGCAATGGGAAGCTATTGTAATCAGTTACAGTAGATGAAATAGATGACAAGTGACTTTTAGATCATAGTAGAATCACTGCTGGTTCTATATGATAATCAGAGTGCAATCAATATTTCAAAGAATCATGTACATCGTTCTTACATTAAAATCATTACCATTAGAAATTATTTCATTTGTGTTCTGATTCAGAAGAACTGATAGTAATTTACAATGTGGGCAAATATTCTCATATGGCTGATATTTTCATCAAAACTTTTGAATATAATCGATTATTAACTTAAAAAAGGTCATTAATGTGTGTGAGATAGAACTTGTGTTGGGACTTGTGTGTGATCTGAGACAGGGGCTGACATTTGAACTTGATGGGATCATACTACGTAGCAATAGAAAAGAGCTACATGTCATGCCATCTGCGGAGATCAATACAAGAATGTATATGAGAGAGAAGGTCAAAGAGCTAAGGAAAACTTTATCGGATGAGCTAAAGATGATATAAAATATTATGATTCAACATCAAACAAAAAAAGATTTATTGTTTGCCTACACCTGAGAAGTCAAGTGATCGTATCACCCACTTTTGGAAACTTAGATTCTCCAAAGGAAATTCCAGCTGCCTCTCTTATATGCACCAAAGTTTGAAAATTGATTTATCGAAGGATAATGGCATGCCAATGTGATAGACTAGTCGTTGCAGATCCCAACATATGTATGATGGTAGTCTTGGAATAAGTCAAGGTTCTGCAGCATGTGCTGATACATATGTATGGCATTTTTAAAAGAAAATGATTGAATATCAATTGAAACTCATCAAACAGTTCACATTGTTGGTTATTATTTGGGTCCCTTATCAAATCAGGTATGTATGGTTTCTATATATTAGTGGAGTTTGCAGATGTTGCTGGTACATTCTCTGATTGATGCAGGTCGCATGATGAATGTTTTCAAATGGAGAAGCTGATTGTGATCTCGTTGTTCACATACCCATGTGGTATAGGTCCAAATGTTTTTCACGGTTCTTTCTAAGGTTTTGATTTGAAGTGACACGATTAATGTGAAGATTGAACATGTTATAACTTATTGAAATCAAATACATAAGATTTTATTCATGATCTAAAAAATCTCAATCCGCCATAACCTCTCTATCTTTCATGGATTGAGCATTCGCCTCTTTTTGTCATGAAGTCCATCTTTTCCGGTCTCTAAAAATTCTTGACTAACGTTTATACTACATAAGAAACACCGAGTTAGGATCATCTTGATGAGCCTTTTGACTTGAGTCTTGAGAAGTCGCAACCTTTTATAAAAACAACTCCCTTACCGATGGTGTTGTATTGAAACCCAAATGACCCTCCGGTTAATTATGTGCTGCAAGTGGTCTATCCTCCAACCAATGGAGATGACATGCAAGAATTTGAATCGTTGCCATCTTTGCATTGAAATAGATCCAAGAAACCAAATCTATCGTCTAGTTCAGTACTTGTGAAGAAGTAAAAATTAAGATCCATAAAAAATTCCCCGGTGAAGGATTTTGACACACACGATTTATCTCCTTTGCTTTTAAAAAAAGGATGATTTTTTTCTGGAACAGAGGCATGTTGATGAACGTCTTGTTGTGATCCTTGCAAATAAAGTGGAAGTTGAATCGATTCTTAAGGAGGCTGGTATGTTGTCTATTGTATCTCTGATGAAACCCTATGCTCTGAATGTTGTGTATGAGTTCTGGTAACATCTCCCTGATGTGAATAGTGAGGATGGTCTGATCAAAATATGGGTCCAAGGTCATATCTCTAATTTCTCGGCTGAGATTGTGACTAAGTACTTTCAGATGCAATCTGTGATAACTATCGCATATTATACAAAATTGGCGAGTATCTCTGATGATGACCTGGCGAAGTTTGTGTCAGTGGTCATGTTCTTTAGTGGAGTGCCCTTAAGTCGACCAATCTGACTCTGGTGACTGCTACTCTCTACAAGATTTGTTGTGCAAACTAGTCCTCGATGAGCAACTCTGACTACATGAACCCTGGCAGAGCTATGTTGGTTTACAGGATCGTGCACAACATTTCCTTCAACCTTGGTGAGTAGATCTTCAGGCACATTCTGAAGCTAGCATTGGATCATACGTCTAAGTTTTTCTTGTTGTTTCCATCACTAATTTAGCAGATGATGATGGCTCAACATCCAGTGAACCTCTTTGATAATGACAAGATGCCTCAAGTCAAAACATATAAGAATGATGCTCGTCGTGGAGCCCCACAAGCGTCTGGCTTAGCCGTGCAACTTAGGTATGTTGTTCATCATGCCATCCAAATTTTGCAGCAGACATTTGATGCAGGTAAGTGGAGCAGGAGATACATCAAGCAGAGGTTGAAAGAGAAACGCAGAAAAGCATGATATAGAATCGCGAGTTGCTGAGCTGGTACGAGGAATATCAAAGGAGATATTAATAAAAACAAGAGGACTAAGGAAGTTTGGAAAGGCTTGGTCAATAAGGTTGTATCTCAACAAGAATAAAAAGAGAACAAACATATCGATTACATGAATATTCAAAGAGATCTCAAGAGATTTTAGGTTCTAGGGTTGAGATTCTTTTGTATAAATGAGGCATAACATATCACTCTAGACATCGTCTGGAAATACCTTGGATTGTAGATTAGAAACATAATCAGGGAGGTGAGTGTTCTTTAAAGTTAAATTGTATTTTCAGAAAAAGTATTTTAATAAAGTTTATTTACTGTATTGGTGTATTCTTTGTACTTTCACTAAAACCTAAAAATAAGAAATTAACAATTAAAGTTCAAAATTAAACATAAAGTTTTTGTTTGGGCGAAACAAAAAAGTAATCAGATCAAATCAAAATAAAAAATTAATAATAAAAGTTAAAATAGATTAAGACAGAGATGAGACCATACACAAAGGTGAGAGACGAGAGAAGAGAAAGATGGATAAGGTCCAAAAATGCCTTGGAAAATGAGAAAAGTGCTCTTTGGCGAGAAAAGTATCTAATGTGTTTAGAGAAAGAAAAAATTACATTGCATGACACTTTTTATATTTGTCTTTTCATTCTAGAACACTTTTTTAGAAAATTTGTACTTTTTGATAGGAAGATTACACAATTGCTCTTTAAGTACATCAACCATTTATCTCTTATATCTCTTTATCTCTTATTTCAAATCTCGTAAGTGGTATATGGTCATAATTAATTTCACATCTCTTCAGCAACAGAAAAAATAAGACTTTCTAACTTTTAATTGTCTCTTTCATCATCATTTTTCTTCAACATTGTGTGAACAAAAGGAAATTGCTCAGAAATCAAACTATCAAGAAAAACAATTATGAGAGAGAAAGAGAGAGTGATGAATGGGACTCGTCATCACCATCTCTTTCGGTGACTATTTTATCATATGATCACGATGCAAGTCACTCAACTAAGAATCAATGTACTATGTTAATGTAGAGTTGATAACATAAAAGAAAACTTTCCATTTTATCTTAGAGTGATTTTTATATTAGGTCAGTTTTTGGGTTTGTATGAACTAAAAGGAAACTTTCCAGCCAACGACCACACTTCGCAGTTTTAGATGTAAAATTATGGTTCAACATTTAAACGAGCTAATTTTGAAACCTTAGAAATGATTAGGCACCAAATGGACATGTCGAACTTTTTATGTTCACATGTGTTGTACCGTGGATATGTCTAACTTTTCATGTCAACATGAGGATGACTAGACTGAAATTGTGTATTTGACTCTAAAGATGAAACCATGGCTATGATTCATTTTCTTCGAAAAGAGGTTTTTCCGGCAAAAAGCCGACATAAATTGCCATTTGATCTATTTTGTCAAAAAATAAAAAATCTTAAGAATTTCGTCAAAAATATTGATGTGTCAGTATTTTAGTATATTTTAGTACGGTTTTCATTCGAGATCTATGGTTTTTAGTATGTATTCAGCTTGTTTTGGTGCGGTTCTGTGTTCTTTGTTGTTTTTACAGGATCCGAGCTTGAATGTGCGAAAAGGAAGCATTTTCTGATGGATTTCAAACGTCGAAGGACATGTTCGTGCAAAGCTGTAAAATATCCAGAATTTTGGACATAGATCAACCGATCCAGGGACATGGATCGATTGATCCGTGTCCCGATTTGCGGACCGATTTTACGAAGAACCAAACCGAACTTATTTCGAACCGGATTTCACCTAAAAGACCTAGACTCGAGTTTTTCCTTTCATTATGCACTATTATACAATTTTTCTGACTTTTAGAGAGCTTTGAGAGAGTTTGTAACCTAGGGAGAAGAAGCTCTTTGTTCTTAGATCGAGAAGTCTTCAGAACCCTCTTTTTACTCTTGTTTTTGATTAATACAATGATGTCTCTCTCTTATTTGATTTGTGTTGATTCTCTGAACATGAGTGAGTAGTTTAATCGTTGGGTTTAGGGATTCTCACATAGGGATACATAAGTTGTTGATATAGAACTGCATGATTAGGGATTTAATCTAATAGATCTTTGTCTATGATTGTTAGTAATGCATGGAACTGAATTGATCACTTAGTTTCTGAACTTAGGTAATTTAACTGCTCGAAGGTGAATGTTTAAATGGCTGAAAGAATTATAGATGAGCAATTCTTCTTAAGCCAACGAAAGTTGATTTTTAAGTGAATTGTGAACCTATCAAACTTGTTCGTACTGCATGATTAGAAATTGAGGGTCAATGGAAGTTAGTCTCGAGGTTTCTAGTGCATAGGGCGTTGATGCTACGGAAGTAGATCAGCTCTAGATTAGATTTTGAGTTCAAGGCGGTTCTTAACCTCTTCCTTAATCTGTAGTTTAAGTCAACAATGAAATGTT
>OVAN01016057.1:0-10861 GCA_900406275.1 Anastatica hierochuntica
GGATGTTTTCATTGCTAGCATAGGGTTAACGCGTCTTGATTGTTAGTCCTGTTTGAGAGTCGAATCAGTCTGTTTGATGATTGAACTAGAGGTCTAGGAAAATGAACTAGTGTACTAGGATGTGATGAGATGAGATTGGAAATGTGGTGATGTGGACGTTCGCCCCCGGAGAAGTGAAAGAAAGCCCTGAGTCCACACAAACCGNGGTTGCTGCAGGTTAAGGCGTTTTGGAGAAAACCGGGGGTTTTTTTTAGGACTTCTTTGAATGTCATCTATGCTTATGACACAATAAGTGTATGCTTGGTGTTAATTCTATGTTATCTGTGAGTGCATGTTAAGTCCATTCTGTGGTGGTGCGTGTCTAGCAATTCCATGACTCACTGGGTGATTCCCCTGTCACTCACCCTCTCTTTCCTTCGTCTCTCCCCCTTTTTGTCCATGCAGGTGAGTATGACGAGCAGCTGGACGGATGATGAAGGGAATGGGTTGTTCGTTTTCGGGACCGGGTTTTTATTAAAATTGTTTTCTATGGCTTGACTTGATTTGAGTTCTTTTAGTCTTGTTATGTTTTTTTTCGTGGGCGAGAAGACTCTATTCACATATGGAGCTCTGCCTAGCAATAAGTTGGATTTATCCTTGTGATGGAATATTTAGACTCGAATTTGATTTAAGATTTATTTAGAAATGCTCTGGGAGACTATTTGCGAAGGAGAAGTTAGTTAGAAAAGATAACAGATCCGGGAGGGACCTTGGCCAGGTGAACCGGGGTGTTACAGTCTTATTAGTAGGTCTTCCTACTATATATTAAAAGAGAAGTAACTTTAGTTGTTATTGTCCATGAGTCATTCATAGGTGCGATTTAGAACTAAATGTTATAATTTAATTGGTTGATGAGTTTTCATTTTTTCTATTTTTCTAATTTTTTCGACCCAAATTAAGTTTATTAATACCATAGGAGCAAATAATGGGAGATTATACAATTTAACAAGTTTAGATAACCTAATTTAATGCTTTGTATGTTTTTGTGAATAAAGTAATATTAAACTACAATTTATGTGAACTATAATTTCGGTTTATAAATTATGAAAACAATAATGTCGAATAATTTAATTATGCAAATAGTAAACATAAAAATGGAATGTAAATAAAATCGATCAATACATATTGAAATATAATTAAAGAATTATTAAATTGTGGAATTATAAAATTACAATTAGTTTGTACAAAAATTTTATTCTACATATATGGAAACCTGCATGTCCGTAAATTTAAAATATTACAAAATTAAGGAAACTAACATTTAATTTTCCTTGAGTAACAAGCTTATTGAAATGTATAAATAAGGTGTGGTCAACCAAGCAAAAAACATGGTATCGATTTTCTTTGATTAAAAAATACATACCTTCAATGGTTCAAGTTAATTTTCATGAAGTCATTATACCTCCTAACGATTTTATGATTAATGTTAGGGTTCTAAAAGTTTGGAAACCACCTTACGCATATGGTGTCAATCTTGAATTAGTCCTTGCCGATGAATATGCTAGTCTTTATAATATTTTTATATTTAATATTCAAGTTAACTATTTTGTTTATATTTTTTTATTATGGATTAACAATATATCGATCGTATAATATGGATGCATGTGTTTGAAAAAACCTTACTAGTCGTTTTTTTTATCTCAAACATCGTTCTATTACATCGTTTATTTGTTTTTTATTAACAATGTATTAACGTTTTAGTAATATTTTTAAATCTAATATTCAAGTTACGTTATTTCATAATTACTTAATATGTTTATCCAAAGGCACATGTTCATTATTTCATTAATATTTTGTAGGGTAATAAAATTCATGTGTGCGTCAAACATGAGCTTGTGAACATCTTCGAAGAAAGATGGACAACTGGAGGAGTTTGGAAAAAAAAAAACAAATTTTGATGTTTTGTCAATGGATTCTTATCATCGAACCACATAACACCCTTTAAAAATTAGTTTCAAACTTGAAACTATCATATTTGGAATATCTATGATATCTGATAATAATTTTTTGATTATGTTGATTTCACTAAAATCAAAGATGTAGGTTTTGACACCAAGTATCTAGTTGGTAAGTATTATGTATTTTATTTATTATTCGAAATTTACGTAATGATTCATTAGTATATTAGTAATCCTTGTTTAATATTTTTAGAATAATTAAAAGATGAATTAAAAAATAATATTATACAAGTTAATGGCCTAAAATGAATCTTTTATAAAATTAATGTTAATGGCCTAAAATGAATCTTTTATAAAATTAATGTTAATGGCCTAAAACGAATCTTTTATAAATTAATGTCAATGTATATAAGCTTTCATATGAACTTAAATGATGCATTAAAAGATAATATTATATTTGAGTATATTGTCAATTAGTTTTAAGATTTTTAAAATAATCCCCAAATTCGCATTACGTAAAAATGAAATTCGAATAGTGAAATAAAATTTTCAATGAACTTTTTGTTATTCTATAGGATGAAAATACGTAGATCAGTTAATATCTTGCATTTAAAACCAAGATTAACATGCCTTTTCGACTAATATTTTAAATTACATAATATTTATATATTATATGTGTACAATTAAAAAATCTTCAGGACTTGGAAATAATGAACATAGTGTTTATTTTTTTATTATTTGTTGTAAAGTTTTGTATGCGAGACTTTCTTTGTTAATGGTTTTCGAAACGTTTTACATTGATCTAACTTTTTTTGTGCAAATACAAGATCAAATGTAAATAGAACGGTAATAGTTTATAATGTAGGAAAGTTATGCCTTTGTCGGAATGATTGGATTATTTGTGTTAAAATATCAGGTATTTGGCGTGAAGATAACCCATATGGTGAGTCACTTTAAGCGATTTACATTGATCATAATTATTTATTCTCGGACTTAGAACTGTTAAATGAATATTTATCAGACAATGTGAGTTATTTGATATTTTGAAAACATAATTTTTTAACTACATAGTATTAATTTTAATATATTTGGATCAATAAAAATGTTAAAATCTAATAATTTCTCTACAAGATTAATAATCATTTACGTAAATATATTAATATGATAGTTGTTATTATCTTTGAAATAGTTGTGCATTGTATTATTATCGTATAACAAATGCTACATATATATATATATATATGAATATCTTTAAAACTATATGTATGATAACTTAAAAATATTTACCGATATATGTGTAAATTTTACAACAAAAAACGTTAGTTTATCATAAAATCTAAAAAAATTTCATCCCCTCTCAGGGTACGGAGCACCCAGCTAGTTTTAAGTGATTGTAGAATTTCTTTGTATATTTCCTAATTTTGAGTAAACTAATCATATCAAAACTTTGTAATTAGTTTACATTAAGTTATTTAGTTTAAGAAAAACTCACGTGGTAAGGATTTAAAATATTTCAACTAATTCTATATATAATTAAAATACAAAAAAATTAAACCTATAAACTAATGTAACACAACTATTTTTAGAAGATTCAGTTAAATTCTTATAAATAAAATATATCATTAATTTTCGTCTTTTTGCCTAGATAATCTTTTATGTAAAAATCTAATTGTTGTTTTCAACCCCAAATCAAGAAGATAATCAAACGTATATTTAGCATAAATAATTTGTAATATATCACAAAACAGTTACATGAAATAATTTTTCTGGTATTATATTAACATAATAGTTTTGTAAACGAGATTCTTATTACTTATGTAATTAAAATTACAAAACGTTACAAGTTAATAATAATTTTTTTCAAACATGTAGCATAGTATATTATATTATGATTAAAATCAAATTCGACATAATCTATACTTTGATTAAAATGAAAATTAAATTTAAATTAACAGTCATAATTCTAAATTTTTAGTTACCAACCAGACTTTTATCACAATTAAAAGTAACAATCAAATTCTCTACAGCCAAAGTTATTTACAGCCGAAAGTCTAATAAGTTTACAGCAACAGCCAACAGTCACAGTTTGTACCAATAAGGCTCGATGTTACCCAATATGTAACTGAAAATTTTTTGAATGTTAATTTAACTAATAATCGTATATCACAATTAATATATAGAAGTGCAAATCTTTAAAGGAAAAAATGTTGATTTTACGCAATTTAATCAAAAGTATAGAAAAAGTTTGCACGTAGCACGGAGTAAAGTCCTAGTTAGTTTAATAATTTAACAAATTAGTTAGGGGGTGTTATTCTTTGAAGGGTTTTAGTAGAGTTTAAATCCAAGAACAATCTAATGTTATTCAATAGAGGATTTAAATCACATTTTAAAAATCTAGTGTTAATGGTAATTGTATTTAAAATATTTTCATTAAAGGAGTTTAAAATATAGTTTTATTGATTTTTGTATTTGAAATATCTTTATTAGAAGATTTGACAATCTCGTGTTATTCAGCTGAAGATTTAAAGTGACTGATTAAAATCTTGTGTTATTCATATTTGATTGATTTTTGTTGTGAAAAAATTGTGAAGGAGTTTAAATCACTTTGATATTAATTTTATGAATAAAGTTTAGCAATCAAAATCCAACCTTTTACCCAAAGATTTTCAATTGAAGAATCAACTCTTAATTATTAATTCAACTTTTTCGGTTAATTTTTTTCTTACATTTTCTTTTACTTCACACGTCAATTATTTAATGTGGATTTATCTTTTCTTCTTTCATGTCAATGATCTCTTCGGGATCTTTTGTGACATTCGAAGTGTTACTTCTGGTTTGATTTTATTTCTTTTGATTTTATTCCTAGAACAAATAATTCTCAAGCTGACTTTTTAGCTAGGAATTTTTTTTTGTTTGTACTTCGTTTTGAAGTTAAACTCTATGAATAAAATTTGTTTTGTGACCAAAAACAAAAAAATCTCTAATAACACAATGTATAGATACATGAATTTTTATTTTAAAATATAAATTTACACTAATAACCTTACATATATATATTTATTATGCGTATCATGGATAGCCTTATCTAGTATAATGCAATTGATGATGAAGTAGGTGTATGGAAGGACTAGGTATTAGTCCATTCTGTATTAGGAAACATAAATCAATAATTGATGAAAATAAAAAGAAATTGTCATTGTAAGAAAAAGTATTTGATATATACATGTAACATTGATGATAAGACAGCTGTTATTGACCTTGATTTTTTGGTTGGAGGTGTCAAATTATTAGCCCGTCTTAAATATTAGGAAAACATTGATTAAAATAGTAGCACATTCTATGTTAGGAAAACAAGTTAATAGATGAAATAAAAAGAAACTGTTACTATAAGAAAAAAAAAAAATTGACAAAAAAAAAAGAAAAACAAATTTGGAGGAAAAAAAAATTGTTATGCGGTCTATTTACGGTCCGCAAACCCGCAGCGGTTGGACTGCATTAGTGCCGTAGACCGCGCAAACAATGTCCGATTGGTCCGCAAAATTTCGGATTTTTTTTTGAATGGCCAAGCCCGCCCCGCATCAAGACTACTTGGGCCAAGTCCGCGGGTAACCGTCCAAATTGACATCTCTAAGAAAAAACAAGTTAATAGATGAAATAAAAAGAAATTGTTACTATAAGAAAAAAAAAGTTTTTTTTGTTGTTGTTATATGTATAATTTAAAAAAAAGAATAATTGTAGCTTCATTTTGCTATCGCTAAGAAATAATACATATACACACATATATATAATTTAAAAATAGAGTTAACAAAATCTAACTTAATTTAAGACCAAACCCTCCCAGGTTCGATACCCGAGACGAAGTCGCCGCTTGAGCTTGCCACCGCCAGCAGCGTCGGCGGAGGTCGACGCCGCTTCCGACGTCCTCCATCTCATTGCCTTTCCTTGCTCATCTTTCATTTTTCGGTTTTGTCTCCTTTGTCTTCTCTGGTCAAGCTCTATTTTGAGCTTCTTCATCCATCGATTGAAGCTCTCCGGCGACATCAGTCGTCAGCAGGCCCTCAACCGGTGGCTCTTCTCCCATCTGGGAAGGTGTTCCTCTTGGTTTACCACCATAGTTGTGGTGCTTATTTAAGAGATCTACTACTCAACATCTTCAGATCTGAGAATTTTCGTCTTTGGGTAACTCGGTGGACTCAGATCTCTCTCTTGGGTCGGCGTCGCCATCCTCTAGTTTTGCAACGCTCGCTCACCGTTCTTTCAAGTCCTTCTCTTGTCTACTCTCTTCGCATTTATCCTATCGGACTATCATGGAAGAATCTCGGTGGTAGGGGTCGGGAAAGACCAACCTTGTCCTTCGGTACTGCCATCGTCTTCTATCGCCAGATCCATCCTTGCCATGCCTCTGGTTTAACGGTGGTAGCGTCTTCTCTCCCATCAGGAAAGCTTCCTTGTTGTGACTTATGTCACACCTTATCGGCATTATTAAGTCCGATTATGTTTCACTTTCTGAACCAAATCTCTTTTGATGCTGCAAGTTTCTCAGCTCCGACATGGACTTCTCGCAGATCTAACGGCAGCCAAAAGGCTCATGACTTCTTTGCCTTTTTCACTAGATCTGAGACCTCGACGGACTATGAGTGCAAATCGTGCTCCTTAGCAAAAATAAAGCTCCTGACAGGAAGTGGCTGCACCATATCTGAAGTCCCCGACCAGAACTTGTGTCCTTCTCGAGAATGCTCTGAGGAATTAATCCTTTTCCGGCGAGGAAATCTTATGCCGCCGTGGTTTTCATGGAACAAAGCCTCCAATTCTCTCCATGGACTTGAGCCTTTTCCGGCGAGGCAAAATTTATTTCTGCTCCGCTTCGTTGCTGCTTTGTGGATTTATCAATCGGCTGAAATTGGAGTTCCTCATTCGGCTATAACCTGTTATATTATGAGTAATTATCATTGCTACTTCCGTTCGCCGACGATGCAGGGTCTCTGGGAGGAACGCCGGAACCTCCTCCAGCCTCCGCCGGCATCAAGTCCGTCGTCGCCGGAGACGTCTTCATGCTCACCCCAAAACAACGTTACAGTTTCCTCCGACTCACCTTGGTTTGGTAGTGGGTGTGTTTCTGCCCTAATTCCCCTTGTGGGCCTCAAGCCCAAAACATTCAACCTCATGGCTTGTTGCATTCAGAATTGGCTTGTGATTAGCCTAAATAGGCCCAACTCACCGCCGTTCAATCCACAGCCGCCAATGTATCGACCTGAGTCTATGCTAAAGCCATCTAGAGCTCCTTGTGATGGGCTAGTTTTGGGCCATAATTGGATAAGTCTCATGGTTGGGTTCTATGTTATAATATTAATTTCCTATATATTGGAGAAGGGTGGATTAAACCTTAAAGGACTATCATTTAAACTTTATAAATTGGATTCTAATCCCACTAATATAAAGAGTTTAATGAAAATGCCTTTAAGCTTACCCCAATTATCTACGGAGAAAATAGACAATCAAAAAGTTGATTGGGATACACACTTTATTATCAATCAAGATTTTAAGATTATTGTTAGCATAAATTTTTGGCGTCGGGTATCCAATTCCTCCATGTTGGAGAGTTTTTCGTCAAGTGAAGCTTATCGGATTTGGAATTCACTCAAATTACCATATAGTTTGGTGCAATCTTTTAAGAATATAAGTGTTGTGTTTTACCCTTCTATCCTGGAATTTGTTGGAACCGCCAGAGCTATCAAGATAAAGAATAGAATGTTGTTTCTTGCCCAACCCTCTCGTCTTTCGGAGACTTTTTTCCCCCAACCTTGACATCGGTTCACGCTGGACTTTGTTTGGCAAAGAATTTGTTAGTCAAGGGTTAAGGGCCGCGAGAGTTCTCTCTCACCCTGTTCGTGACCACCCTTTTCAGGGACTAACGGCGCAAGCATGAAATTTTAAAACCACATAGACCCTCGTGTCTCATCAGTGGCAATGGTGTGTTTATTGGATGGAATGGAGCTTTCGACTATTCTCTTGCAGTTCTGTTGGAGTTTTTAACGCTTTAACCTTATCCTTCTTCACGGATGTATTGTTTAGTTCCCGTGTTTTGCGATTTACTCGTAACTCGATAGCACGTTTCTTTTCTTATACTCTTGTAAGACTAGCGAATCTCTTTGGATTCTCTTTAGAAGAGAATCTTGTACCGTTTACCTAATGAAAAAGAGTTCCGGCGAAAAAAAAAAACGGAAAAAGAAAATTGATGATAGTTAGGTGTATTATTAACCTCTGTGTGGGGGTCAAATTATTGTTGATATATACATTAAAAAAAAAAAATGATTCAAAGACGCAACTCATTCATTACTTTTTGACTCTTTATTTAAACACTCTTGTTCCAAAACGCTTTCTCTGATCGGAAGTGATGGAAATTGACGGCGGAGATCGTACCTCCTGCGAACGGCCGATCATCATGGTCACCAACGACGATGGTATAGACGCGCCTGGCCTTCGTTCTCTTGTTCGCGTCCTCGTCTCCACCAACCTCTACGACGTTCGCGTCTGTGCCCCTGATTCGTACGCTTTTTCTTCACTCTCTTAATTTCCCACTATTCGCTGGCCTCTTGTATGATATGATGAATGTGTGTGAAGTGAACTATAGAGTTGTATTGTGTGATGTCTCAAATTGTTTCTTTGTTGAAGTGATTTGTGACACTTTTCAGGGAGAAATCTGCTGTTAGTCACAGTATAATTTGGAGTAGACCCCTCACTGCACAACGAGTAGAAATCGATGGAGCTACAGCATATGCTGTTTCTGGTTTGTTTCTATTGGCTAACCCTTTTAGATTTCTGGCTATGCACACTTTTACCTCCCTTAATTATATTGTTTGAATGCTATGATGTTTCTCTCTCAAGGAACTCCCGCGGATTGCACTGGTTTGGGCTTATCCGAAGCACTCTTCCCTTCTCTTCCTGACCTGGTAACTATATTTCCTGCAAATTTTAACAGTGATACTGTGGCTTTTCATTATAAAATCCTTCTTTTGCAAAGTGATTTATGTGACTTGCCAATACAGCTTTCGATCTGTCTGAAAAACATCAGGCAACTGTTTGGTTTATGATTGATCTTGTCTCTATTGTTTGTCCTTTCTGAAGATTGTGATGTATGTTTGTCTTTTCCATGCAGGTTCTAAGTGGTATAAACACGGGTAGCAACTGCGGATATAACATGTCTGTCACCATTCCCTCCTCTGTTTCCTGTTGCTCTGATTTCCTATTTCCTTTCCCTGTTAAGTTTGTCTGATGATTAGGGTGCAACTACAACTTTTCTGCTTGAAAATTTGCATTCACACTCCATATAAAATACCGTGATTGTTGAAACTTCTTTTAGAGAAAGAGCAATATCTTGAGAATGTCATAGGAGAAATACTAGTTAAAATGTTTCGCTGGCAACCAGATATCTCCTCTAGAAACTTCTATTTGTTATACATCTTGTTATGCCTCTTTAGCATGCTGATTTCGTTTCAGTGTCTACTCTGGAACTGTTGCTGGCGCTCGCGAAGCCTTTATTTATGATGTGCCTTCTATCTCCATATCATATGATTTTGATTGGTAAGAGTATACCCTCAAGAAACTAATGTTTTTTCTCACAGAGATTCTGCTTCCTACTTCAGATTTTTTTTTTTGGATAACATGTATGCTGTTTCTTCTCTGTTTATGTCACAATTCTAACTTTTTCGTTAGCCTTCATACAATGCTAACAATACCATCTGTATTGATTTCGCCACGAGTTACCTTTTAATTTATTCATCTTTAATGCTCTCTAGGAAACGCGGAGAGACCGATGTTAATGATTTCGTTCTTGCTGCCCAAGCGTGCTTGCCTATTATCAACAACCTACTCAGTGCGATCAAGAACAAAACTTACCCAACAAAATGCTTTTTGAATATCGATCTGCCAACTGATATTGCTAACCATAAGGTAAGTCCCATGGCAGCTTTTAACGACAATTTTGCTTAAACCTACGCCTAAGTACCCTCTGAGTTTCATATGTCTTATTCTTGTTTCCAAATGAAGGGATACAAACTAACTACACAAGGTAAAAACTTGGGTAAAATGGGATGGAGACAAGTGGAGGAGAAAGAACAAGGGGCAAAGATGTTGTCAACGATGTCAATGGACACAGATACAGGAGTAGTCTCAGACAAGGATACATCTGCTCGTCACTCAGAAGATAGCCGTTTATTCAAGAGAGAGGTATCATCAATGTAGTTTGTTACAGTTTTGCTGATATTACACTTTCTTTGTTTCTGATTTCATAATATAAATTTGAGTCTCCTGTTCCTTTGTTTGATAGCTAAGGACTGTGGTGGTTGAAGAAGGAACTGATCTTCACTTCCTAAAAGAAGGATATGTAAGCGTCTCATACAGTTTTGTCTGTCAACTAATCTCCTCACCTTATCCAAACTTGATTGTAAAAGGAACAAATGATATATTGAACTGCAGATAACAGTGACACCGCTTGGAGCTCTATCTCATGTTGATGTGGATTGCCAAAACTACTACAGAGAATGGCTTCCCAAGATTACTACAAACCAGCCATATTCTTCATCCTTGTGATGCCACCAATTGAAAAACTTCCCATTCTCGACCATAATATGCGGTAGACATTATTATTATTATTATCATCAGTCCTAACTAGTTGTAATAATCATCCATACTGTGGTAGACATTATTATTATTAACATCATCAGTTCTGAGTTCTAACTAGTTGTAATAATCATCCATACTCTTTCAGTTATTATTGGTTATGCCCAGCAAGATATCTCTGGCAACTATTTTTGTTGCGAAAAGTTATTTTGATTTTTTTGTTTGTTTTGTTTATGAAACTCGTGCATTAAAAGCAGTGTTCTAAAATACGGTCAATACGGCCGTATATACGGTGTATATACGCT
>OVAN01016058.1:0-10859 GCA_900406275.1 Anastatica hierochuntica
ATATATATTCCAAAAATACTATAAATACGTTTTTAGATATTTCAATTTGTGATGTTTTTGAAAAAAACACTCGTATTTTTTTAAACGAAAATACAAACGGAAATTTTTAGAAAAAAGTTTTTTTTGGGTGTTTTGAGATATTTTCTAAAACTAATACGGGTATGTCTAGGTGCTGCATGCAGTAAAACAAGTATGGTGTTGTTCGTTTGTTCATCCAGATACTGCATCTGGATGCAGATGTCGGATGATGTTCTTTTCTTGCAAATTATGAACATGATATGGATGAAGTAATTGGATGCAAATCAAAACTCATCCAAAAAATTGTAAAACCGATAAAATCGTAAGAAAACTGCCAAAACCGCAAAATCCGACAAAACCACAAAAAATCGCAAAAACCGCAAATCCACAAAAACCGCAAAAACCGCAAAATTTGTAAAAACTGTCAATGCCATAAAATCCGTCAAAACAGTCAAAACACAAAATCTGTAAAAACCGTAAAAACCGTAAGACCCGTAAAAACCGCAAAAACGCAATAACCGCAAAAATGACAAATCAACCAAAAATCGCAAAACCCGACAAAACCATCAAAACTGCAAAATCCGACAAAACCGCAAAAACAGTAAAAACTGAAACTCCGTAAAAACCTTCAAAATCGCAAAATCCGCAGAAAATCGCGAAACCACAAAATATGCCGAAACCGCAAAATCTGACAAAATGGAAAAACTGTATAACCGCAGATTCGTAAAACCGTCAAAATCGTCAAAACAGCAAAATCCACAAAAACCGCAAAAACTGCAAAATCTGACAAAACCGCAAAAACCGTAAAAATCGCAAATCCGTAAAAACCGCCAAAACCGCAAAATCCGCCAAAATCGCCGAAATCACAAAATCCAACAAAACCGCAAAACCATAAAATCCGCAAAAAATCGCCAAAGCCGCAAAATCCGCTGAAACCGCAAAAGCGCAAAATCCGCCGAAACAGCAAAAAACGCAAAATTCGACAAAATCACAAAAATCGTAAAAATCGCAAATCCGCAAAAACCGCCAAAAACCCAAAATCCACCAAATCGCCAAAACCGCCGAAAACCAACAAAACCACAAAAACTGTAAATCCGTAAAAGCCGCAAAAACCGCCGAAACCGCAAAATTCGAAAAACTGCAAAACCGTAGAATCTGCAAAAAACCTTCAAAACCGCAAAATCCGCCGAAACCGCAAAATCGCAAAATCTTCAGAAACTGCAAAACCCTCTAAATCTGCTAATTCCGACAAAACCGCAGAAACTGTAAAATAGCAAATCTTTAAAGACCGCCAAAACCGTAAAATCCACCAAAACCTACAAAACCGCAAAATCCGACAAAACCGCAAAAACCATAAAATCCGCGAATCCATAAAAACTGTCAAAACAGTCAAAATCGCCAAATCCGTAAAAAACTGCAATATCCGACAAATCGCAAAAACCGTAAAAACCATAAATCCGTAAAACCGACAGAACCACCACATTCGACAAAACCGCAAAAAAAACAGAAGCCTCAAAAACCGCCAAAATCGCAAAATACGACAAACCGCAAAAACCGTCAAATCGCAAATCCGTAAAAACGTTAGAACCGCAACATCTACAAAAAAGAACTGTCAAAACTGCAAAAACAGTAAAAGCCGCAAAAACCGCCAAAACCGCAAAAACCGTAAAGTTGCGAAGAGATGAAATTATTATTTATGAAAGAGATGAAATTATTTATGAAAGAGATGAAATTATTTTTTAAATTATAATTTCATAAATTTATTTTTTTATAAAAATAATAGTTTGATGTATTTGGATGCAATTGCAAATGCGCAAACGAACAAACTTGCGTTCAAATGTTGCATTTTGATGCAAAATCCAATGCAAAAACGAACATCATCCAGATGCAGCAACCAGATGCAGTATCTGGATGTAACATCCGGATGCTGCATCCAGATACACAAACCAACGGGATCTATATAATTTGTAACACCTTAAATTCGAACTCTAATCCGGTAAAGAGATTCCCATTCTAATTGTTTAAGTCAAAATCATGAGGGTGATTGGTAATTGGCCGTAGGGACTTTAATTTTTAATAAAGTTTTTAAAGTTAAAAATACTCCAATCACACTTTAACATAATAAAAGTCCTAAAAGCACTCCTTAATTATCTCACAATTTATTTCTTTCTTTTTCTTCTTCCTACGTAGTTTTTTCTTAAAGTCATTACTATGTGACTTTTATTTTTTAGAAAGTTACAGCCAATATTTTAAAGTAAAAGTTTTAACAGTAAATTTTAATTTTAAAGTCATTACAGTAACAATGGTTACGGATCAAACCAATCATCCTATAGTTAAAAAATAATTTTGTAGTTTGCATATTACCAATTAGATATGGTAAAATATGTGTTTAGTTCTCAAAATCAGGCGAGTGAATGTAGAGAAGAGCATGTGTCATGCACCGAGATTGATGAATCTGTGCACTCTGAATTTTACTTTAACTATAAGCTATCAAGTTGACAATTTGTTACTATTTAAGTATTCGCCGAGCGTCCATATTTTATTTCTGAAATGTTAGTGTTATTCCATTTTTTTTATCACCAGTGTTATTCGATCTACTGTTTCTTTTATTTGTTGAAATTGCCATTATAGTGTGGTTCTCTACAAAAAAGAACAAATAATTTTATTAATAATACTAGATCGCTTAAGTTTTTTCGTATCATTTCTTGTTTAATTAAAATGATCTTAAAAACTTTTGTTTTCATACATTTCGCAATTGGTGTCATGTAATCATATTTGACTAAAATCCATAGTCTAAGATAAATTAATAATTTAAATCGTTTATAACCATATATGATGCTAACTAGAAAATGTCATGCTATTATTCTTTTAACTCTTATTATTTGTGATTTGCTAAGTAACAAAAGTCATGCATGTGATGTGATGTCACATTATGACTTATCATATGCAGGTCGGCTCCAATTATTCAAGTAAAATGGATCTTTCTCCCTTAGGTAGGAATATTCGGATTATTTTGTACGTCTTTATCTACAGAAGTCAACATGAGTGATAATCTAATAGATGGACTCGATACTCGTTTATATATATATATAGGAGATGTATTCCAACAATGATTTAAGGTAATTTATATTAAAATACAAAATTCTGTATTATTCAAACAAGAATTTAAAATTCTTTAACGAAATTCACTTTTATTTTTTTTTTGATAATTTTAAAATGTATTTTCAAATCTACTGTTCTTGAAAAAATTTTAAATGATAATTTTAAGTGATTTTAAGATGTTTTAGTGGAAAAAATACAAAAAAATTCAAATTCACATGGTTTTGCGTGGAATTTCCAAAAACAAAATTACCAACTACTTTATCAATTTACCAAAATTTTAAAAAAGCTCTTTAAAAATTCAAATCCCTTCTGATTCTCATTTCATTTCAATACACCTTCTTTAATCTTTTGCAATATTTATTAGTTTCATCGCATTATCACATTTCTTCTTTCTCTTATTCGCCACACAGAATTCGTTTATAATATTATCTCACGGTATTGATATGAGTTAGGTATAACTAAAACTTCTAGAAAACATTATAAAATAACAGGCCCCTAAAATAACATATCTGGTTTAGAAAAATGTATTTTTGAAACTCATCAGGCCAGGAAACATGGACGATATATTCTAGACAGTGCAAATAAGAATTCAAGACAAAAGTTCTTTTTTGTTTTTGGAGTTTTGTAAAAAGAAGAAACTTACACATTTCATCTCATCATCAATCTGTATCATGAATGTCGAATAATGTATGAGTCTCATTATCATAATTTTATTTTTGTCAACAATTGGATCGACAAAATCTGATCTATAACAAAATAATCCTAATACATGGGCAACGCATTATCATAATTCTTAATAGTACTTTTTGTCACAATAAATAAATGTTTTATTATACTGCTGAAACTGTCATATTCTAGTAGTTAATGTTTTAGTGCTCTGTTTAGGTATTTGAAGTTTAATTTTACCAGATCGTGTTGCTCCGTGTAGTAGGATTTGACTATAGATCACCTTTGTCGATCCAACTAAGTGACAAAAAAAATTTAAAAAATGCTTTATAATATATATTAAAAAGTAACAAAGCTGCATAAACTGAAAAAGATGTATAAATATAGTTTGGTATGCTGATAATTTGGTTGACGTATTAAATGATAGCTAAAGTCCATTATCAGGAATAGTTAGGGAAGAAATGACAAGTGTGAATATAACTTTTACAAGCTTTTGCATCTTCTTTTTTGTTTCTTTTGACGGCACCATTTTAGATACTTTTATCATTAGTGGGATGCTTCATGGAACGGTCGTGGTTCCGACTCATTAAAACATTATATATTTATAGTATCGTGGCTAATGCCGTTCCGTTGATAAGTGATAACCGACGAGGCGACGAATAAACTTTTGAGCACAAGATATACTTTTAACTAAAATAATCTTATTCAAATTGAAATTTGGTAAACAGATACTTTTGATCAATTTTATTTTTTAACACGTAAAAGAAAACATTTTTCTATTAGATTTGTTAAGCGGTAAGAAAAGCAACCCATGGCTCCACATTTGTTACGGAAAGTTCAAAAAACTATGACTTGAGAGTCGAGATATTTGGACGCGTGCAAAATTATAATTAACAAGATTGAGACTACGTCTACTTGTTGAACATATTAAATTTAAGGGCGATTGGTATAATAGCTTTTAAAACTATAGAGATTTTAAAATAAATAATTTTTTTAAAGCTAAAACTATCCCAATTATGTTTTACCTGTTTTAAAATCACTCACAATCCCTAAATTTTTTTAGAGTGTTGATTTTTCTAATTCTCTTTTACGCTTTAAATTTTAAATCCATAATACATGACGTTTTTTTTTTAAATTCATAGCTTTTAAAGTAAGTAACCGTCAAAATTTAAATAAAATTTAACGGTAACAATCTAATGTAATTTTTTTAAGGGAAATATCAATGAATATTCCAAAAACAACCATTAATTAAGTTTCAAGGATTTACAAAAATCTCTCCTTTTTGAAATTATACTATCACCCTTGTTTAATGTTGTTTGTTTTCTAGACCCATAAAAATAGTATGTCTATTAAAATAGACATTCTAATTTTTTTTGTTTCTGTCAAATAGTATGCATTTTTTTGGATTTTTTGTTTAGCATGGTTTATGACTTCTTTTATTGATGATATTTTTAAATTGTAATATTGATATATGCATTTCTAATTTTAATTTTATTTTATTTTCGTTTGAAATATAAAACCTTCATATTTTGCCGTACTAGAATTACTATTATTATAGTAATTCTACTTTTATAACATATGTTCCTCTTATACCATTTAATAAATATATGTCTATTTTAAAACTTTAAAGTATGCCTAATATGAAAAAATCTTTTTTTTTGCATAGTTACATTTTTATTTATTTTTAAGGGAAATTAGGCTAAATAATCATGAAAGCATCATTATTTAAGTATTAGACCTTCTAACAAGATAAAAGGGATGTAAGTTGTATTAATCCCAATTTTGTCCCTCCTTTCTACTCTTACACTCTCCCACTCTCATACATACACAATAGTTCGTCTAATTGAAACAGTTTTTCTATTTTTCGTTTTATGTTAAACAATTTACAATTTTTAACTTTTAGTTTATAACATGGTTCAACTATTCTGTAATTAGCGATGTCTTAAAATTTTATGTTGTTGCATTTAATTATATAATGTGTAATTATGCAATGTATCCGCTTAATTACCATTCCCCATAATTTTTCACTTAACAACTAGTAGATTGTGTAATTATGTAATACACTCCCAAGTTAACCCAATATAATTAGTAAACAATACCATTATTAAGTACTATTTCTATATAAGTAAATTGAAAATTACATTTGTTTAACAATTGATTTTGTAAGATTTTTGAAAACAGTTGATTTTTGTTTAACAATTGATTTTGTAAGTTTGGTTGACTAGCCATCCCACCCATATTAATTAAGTTTATAGCACCTAAAAAAAAGTCTATTGTTTCCAAAATTTTATGACGATTTTGCCCTTTTTAGTTCATAGACAAGTTGCAACAAATAGACGGTCTATTTGTTGCATAGCATAGTTTTCTCTTCTTTCAATTTTTTTGTTTAGATCGCTCCTTCTCAAAACTTTGTGCTGTGATACTTTTAGCATTACCAGATAAAACTGTGAACCCTAATCACATTTCCTCCCCCTTGATGTTTGATTATTTGTGAAATTAATAGACGCGCGGAAATAGACCGTCTATTTAAAAATAGTCTATTGCCGTACTTTTTATACTATTTTATATGAAAGTTATTTTTTTGTAATAAATAGACATACTATATAAAAATAAACTGTCTATTTAAATAGTATACAATTCCTTACACGTTACAAAATTTTTGTGTATTTGGAAAATATATCCGTTTCGAAAAATTCAAACTACGTTAGAAAGAGAAAAAATTCTATTTTTTTTCGTGTATTTACAATTTCGTTTGGATATATGTATAAACTTGTAGAGCCATTTGAAGTTTTATGAGGTGTACGGGCAAATAAAATAACCCACTCTCTCAAGAGGGAGAAATTGGTCCACAATTAAGCCAAAATTACTAACAATCTAAATAATCTAAGAGTTATGATATAAGCTTAAATAGTGGAGCATATATGAATATTCCGAAAAGTTATCCTTTTTAAAAAAAAATGCAAATGCAAATAAAAGAATTGGTAGGATTTTATGTAAAGAGGATAGAAAAATTAGAAAAACTAAAAAAAATAGAAAAAGCTTTCTCCACTTGTCAAGAGGGCTAAGTGGAGAAGAATTATGCCAAAAATATCATATATATTTAAATAATAAAAAGGAGGGGTCACATAATTAATTAATGCTCATACTTGTAATATTGGGCAAATTAACCCCATTTTTAATAATGAGATTGATTGGTAAGAGCTGTGACCGAAGATTTTTATTGTAGAATTTTAAAACTTTTAAGACTTTTGGCTGTAAAAACTTTTGACTGTAAAGAATGTGACTGTTAACATAAATATTTATTTTTATCAAAATATAATTTATACAATATTTAAATATTGAAATTTTTTTGTCAAGAATATGTACGTAGAAAATTGAAAATTGGATTGTTATATAACTATTTTATTTTCTATTTTCATGATATATGTAAATCTATTTAAAACATTAGAATTTGATTAGTGATATAAACTGGAAATAAATGTTATATTATGTTGATAGAGAAAATTATACTATATTTAAAGAAAATAAATTGAAAGCAACAAACTTAAAAGAAATAATTTACTAAAATAATGTATTTATAAATTTAGGTTTTATGTAAAAGAGTGCTTTGGAAAACAAAATGGTTCTTTAATAATTTATTTAATTCAATACAACTTAACTATATAGATAAAGATATCTAGAACTTTCTCATTCATACGAAATTGCATAAACATTAAAAAAAATGAAGACAAAATTTTAAACATATGAAAATCATAATACATGTTATATTTGTAGGCTTAAAAAAGAACACACTAGTCTTTGCATTTAAATGTTTTAAAGATTTTTTAAAAGATATATTTGCATGATTAATTTACAGAAATACACTTAAAAGGAAAAGAAATTTTACATTTACACCTGTCTTTTAATGGTTCTCAAATATACACCTCAAATATTAGGGTTTAGGGTTTAAGGTTTAGTAATTAGGGTTTAGGGTTTAGCTATTAGGGTTTAAAGTTTAGGAATTATGGTTCAGGGTTTAACCTTTAGGGTTTCTTTTAGTCTAGGGGTATAATGGTCTTTTTCATTAAAAAGAGAGGTGTAAAAATAAAATTTTTTTAAGCAGGGGTATTTTTGAAAAACAGACAATACAAAGGTGTATTTTTGTAAGTCTCTCTATTTGCATAGTTTGGATAATTTTGAATTTGAAAAGGTCTTTTATGTATATAACAAAATGGATCTCATTAAACAGATAAAAATAAATAAATCTTAAGCATTTAAATATTTTATCCTATATATTATTTCTAAAGTGATTTTGCTTGAGATTAAAAGTTGATGGGTTGATTACAATTGTATCTTTAAACACAAAAGGACAAAACAATTTTAAACAAAAAAGGAAAAAATAACAAAAATAAAAGTTCAGTAAAAAAGAAAAATATTTAATAATCTTATTTAATCATTATTATAAACAAAAATAAGATTTAATATATAATATTTTAAAATTAAAAAAACTACTCTGTTAAAATAAAAAACAATGAGTTAGCTAAAAAAACGACATTACATCTTTGATTCATTCTTTATAAAATTTGCTATATATAAAATTTCAAAAAACGATGAAAGTATTATTATTGAAAAAAAAATTATTTTACCTTTGTGCAATTTTTTGAAAAATATTAAAAATTTAGGTTCAATCGAAAACTTTATATTTCTATCTTTTTAGTAGGTAAAAAAAAAATAATAACCATTTATGGATCGACAAAAACATTACCGTCAAAAAATCTTTATTTTTTAAAAATAATATGGACTAAGTAAAATGTATTATCTCTCTTAACGTTTTTATGTGTATATATATACATTGCAATGACTAAATTAAAAAAAATCATCTAACCACATATTCTATTATAAAAGCAAAATTTTTTTAATAAGTCCTAGATTAACATTAATATTATAGTTTCTAGCGGGGTCGAATATCAAAACAGCAAAATATTTTGTTATATGCAGAATAAATCAAATATAACAATGTGTATCGACTAAAATTTTAAAAATAAAAATAATATTTTGAGAATCAAGATTTTCAAGTTAGCATATAAATAATGCACAATAATTATAAATTAATAAAATTTTACATTGCCTAATTATCAAATATATAAGTATTTATAAAACCACTATGTCCGCATCGTATGAGGACTAAAAAACTAGTAATAAATTATAGGTAAACTAAAAAGGAGTTTAAAATAATTTTTGGAGAAAATTAAAAATGATGAGAAAGAAAAAATGTTTAAAAACAAATTGACAAATCATTTCTACGGCCCCTAAAACCTCATTTACGGTTAAAGCTTTACAAAAACTAAATTGGAAATAGATGATTGTAAAAATTTTAAAAGTATTTAAAGTCACATCACCAATCAGCCCACTATTTAAAAATTTTAGCAAATTTTATCATACCTAGATTCCGACCAAGCCAACTAGTTTTAACTTTTACATTAATTTAATCTTTTATAGAGAGAGATTCATTACAACTAGTTCTTGTGTTATTGATGACCTCTATCAATTTGCAAAACAATTTTAATTACCCTCAGAAATATGTCTTTAGGGTTTTGCATTTTATCCGAATCCAAAAATCCGAACCAAACGAAAAATATGGATCCTAACACGAAAAATTATGAAAAAATATTCGAACGTATTTTGTTTGGCAGTATTTTGATATCGGATTTTACCTGAACCCAAACTGATATCCAAAAAATCGAAAAATCACAAATCGAATCCAAACCCGAACCCCCAAACATAACCCGAATTCAAAATACGAAAAACTCTAAAAAAATAAAAAACCTCAAAATTTTTGAAAATACCCGAAAAACTCAAACTTGACCCCGAAAAACCGAACTGAACCCGAACTTTTCAAAAACATGACCGGATTTTATAAGGTTAGAGTTCGGGACCCGAACCCGAAAAGAACTTGAACTTAACCCGATCCGAACACGAACATTACCCTGAACATCTAACCCTATATGCTTTAGGGCTTGGCATTTTACTCGAACCCGAAAAGCCGAACTGAAATTGACACGAAAAACTCGGATCTGAACACGAACAATTATGCAAAAATACAAAATTGTGGTATGTTCATTAGTTTTCGGGAATCGAGTTTTATCCAAATCCGACCAAAAATTGAACCTAAAACCCAAAACTTCCGTATTGAACTCTAACCTGAAATCCAAAAAACCTGAAAAATTTGAAACCCTCGAATCGAATTCGAAATCAAAACCCAAAAAACCTAGAAATAAGCCGAAAAACTACAGAAAAGGAAACCCGAAATTATTTGAACCCAAAAAAGTACCGGATGTACTTGTGTTTCAATGAGTTTACTAAACTTAACCCGTACTCGAAAAAACCCGAACCAGACTTGACCTGGACTTTTCAAAAATCTAAACGAATCTTATAAGACTGGAGTTCGGAACCTGAACCCAAATCAAACCCAATCCGAGCCCGAACGTGACTCTGAACTTCCACCTACATATGTCTTTAATCTAAAAAAGGGCAAACCCCGAGAAACAGAGCAATATATGCCAACAGCAGATACAAACTGAGAGATCACTATGTTAATACTTTTCCTATACTCCAGTACTAGATAGTTGGCACGCATAAATGCAGACTTTAAAATTTTGTCAATATTTCTGTATGTGATAATTTCATAAAATTTATGAGGTATGATAAATTTAAATATTTATATGATATTTTAAAATTTTTGACTTTTAAATTTTTAAATAATGTTATTTTTTATTTAGTCAATATACTTTATTATATAAATTTTAAATAAGGTAGTGCATGCTCCGTTTGACATGTCTAACATAAGATTGAAATATTACGAACTTTAATATTCAACCCCGCTAAAATGTAATCTTAAATACTAAATTATTTCATTTGACATATCTTGCATAAGATTGAAATTTTTTCGGTTTTTGACGTTCGACCTCGTTAAAAACTATAATACTAAATTCTTAATCTCTCTATTAATATTCTTAATACTAAAATATTTTAAAATTTATTTTAATATACCTAGATTTTATAAAAAAGCATGATTGATTTCAGTAATGTTAATA
>OVAN01016060.1:0-10857 GCA_900406275.1 Anastatica hierochuntica
TGGCGCCAATTGGCGTCAAGACTATATCGATCCTCAGTCTTGGCGCCAATTAGCATCAAGACTTGGTTGATCTTTAGTCTTGGCGCCAATTGGCACCAAGAACACTTGGTNTTAGTCTTGGCGCCAATTGGCGTCAAGACTTGGTTGATATTCAGTTTTGGCGCCAATTGGCGTCAAGACTTGGTTGATCTTCAGTCTTGGCGCCAATTGGCGCTAAGACCACCTGATCTTCAGTCTTCAGACTAGACTCGTTCGTAGTTCGGTCGTAGATTGGCATTTAGGTGTTTTCTCGAGAAGATGCGGTTATTCGACCTTTGAATGTTTCTCCCAAACGATGCGGTTATCCGATGTTTGCAGTGGTTTTGTATCGTTCCGAAGTATGTATCTTGGGATATTTCGGGAGTTATTCAGGATCCTCGGATGTAACTTTAGTGTTCCCGCATTTAGTTTCTCATGGATGGCTAGACTTTGTTGAATGATCGTCTACGCGCCAATTGGCTTGCAGTCTTGGAGCCAATCGGCTTGTAGTCAAGATGATGGCAAGTCTAGATGACGTTAAGTCTAGACGATGATGAGTCAAGACAAAGGTAAGTCTAGACGACGCTAAGTCTAGACGATGATAAGTCTATACAACGGTAAGTCTAGAAGACGTTAAGTCTTGACGACGATAAGTCTAGACAACGGTAAGTCTAGAAGACGTTAAGTCTAGACGGCGGTGAGTCCAGACGTTGGTCGTGTTTCTGAATAAAGTCCGATTAGAGATGCGATATTGGACATTGATTTCGAGATGGTCATTTTTGACACCAACACCTATCATAGATGGGCAAATATTTTGGGTTGACACATTGACTAAAGTAATTGAGGAGGCTGTGGAGGAATCGTACACTGAGGAATTTCTGGAAAAAAACGAAAATTAATTTAAATTTTTATATATCTGGTTTATAAAGTAACATTTTCATATTATTATGTTTACTAGATTCACCATGAAGAATGCACATATTTGGTTTATTTTCTGATTGGTTGTTTGTATTTAGGTAGCTAAGGGACATGGATATCAATATACTCTTTCTCTCATGTGATTTTGCATAATGTCTTGCATCTTGACGCAACTTTTCATACCCGAAACACTCTAAGCCTCACCACTAAAAAGCCTTGAATACCTAGCATGATTTCCTGATTATGAGTTCTTTGGTGAAAAATTTCACACCCATCCTAATTGAATGTAGAGAGTTATTAAAATGGAAGTTGAGTTTGCAGGTCCAGATTTTAGAGTATGGATGAGCTTGGGAGGTTATGCAGCGATTCTTGGGGAGAATGTTCTAACTGTTATGAGTCTTTATGGTTAGCGAAAGTAGTACAAAGTAAGGTTTTCTGAAAGCATGCAGTCCATTGGGGTTTTTGAGTTTCTTTTCTCGCAGGCTTAGTCTTCGTTTCCTTTACTTGAGGACAAGCAAAGATTCNGATGTGTCAGTATTTTAGTAGTTTTACTATGGTTTTTACACGAGAATTATGGTTTTAAGTATGTATTCGGATCCTTTTGGCGTGGATTTGTGTTCTTTGTTATTTTTACACTAATCGAGATTGAATGTGCGAAAAGAATGCATTTTGGATGGATTTCAAGCGTCAGAGGAAGTGTTCATAAAAAGCTGGAAATACCCAAAAAAATTGGACAAGGATCAACCGATCCATGTCTATGGATCGATCGATCCCTATTACTAATTGCGGACTGATTTTACGAAGAACCAGACCGAATTTATTTCGAACCGAATTACTATCAAAAGACTTAAGCTCGTTTTTTACCTTTTATAATGCACTTTTACAGACTCTAGAGAGCAGAGATTGATTTTGTAACCTAGGGAGAGGAAGCTTCTTTGTTCTTCGATTCGAGAAGTTTTCGGAACCCTTTTTCTCTTGTTTTTGCTTAATACAATCATATCTCTTTTGAATTTGATCTATGTTTATGCAATTACCATGAGTGAGTAGTCTGTTCGTTGGGTTTAGTGTTCTCACATAGGGATTCATGAATTGTTGATATAGAATCGCATGATTAGGGATTTAATCAAATGGATCTTCATCTATGATTGATAGTAATGCATGAAATTAAACTGATCACTTAGTTTCTGAACTTAGATAATTCAACGCCTGGAAAGTGTTTGTTTAAATGCTAGAAAGAATCTTAGATGAGCAATTCTTCTTAAGCCAATGGAAGTTGATGTTTAAGTGAATTGTGAATATGTCAAACCTATTAGTAATGCATGATAGAAATCGAGGGTCAACGGAAGTAAGTTTTGAAATTTCTAATACATAGGGCACTGATACTATGGAAGTAGATTAGTTCTAAACTAGAATTTGAGTTCAAGATGGTTCTTAACTTGTTCCTTAGTTTAAAATTTGAATCAACAATGAATTGTTTCCCTGAGAATACCCGATGCCCAACATTTCTTTGATTGATTTACAACCCTTTTATTGCTGCCTGGTTTCTTTGTTCTTTAAATTTTGATATTTGCATCATCTACAAAAGACATCTTTTTAGCCTTAGCCCGCTATGTGATCTGACATTTCTTCGTGCTACCTTTGGTCTCTGTGGATTCGATCCCGAACCACTACAACGTATATATGTGCGCTTGCAGTGTTATCTCGGACGAAAACCTGAGCTATCATCAATCTATCCATAACTATGAGCCAATCATGAAATGTTCAAGGCCCATGCTCTATGTCCATGTGCAGCTGATACTCCTCTGTAAAGAAGAATTGCAGAGTCCCATCTTCATTTATTCGACTAGAAGCTTGGCCTTCCATTTGCCAACCTTTTAACAAAGGTTTCCTCATGAAATCGGGCTTGTGATGTTGGGGATTTATAACTTTGATAATCAGACTAAGCTTGCTATCTTCTCTCACTCTCGATGTGCTTCAGCTGATAAGCGAAGCGGAGCTTTCTCCGCACCTAGATTCAGGTTCTGAATTGAGCGCCAGAGTTCGTTTGACATATTGATGCATTCGTTTTGATGTGTAGATGAAGGATCTGAGAAGAAATCGAGTAGAGGAAGACCGCAATACACGAATTTTGATCGCAAGATAACGAAAATGTAACACTAATACAGGGAAAAGAAAGTTCGAGTTTAATGGTCTCAATTATCATTTCTATCTATTGTATTAAAACACATTACTACTTTTTATCTATTTAAAAAATCTTATATATTAATTGATGAGACAGAGAAACTAAAGAGTAAAACTTTTATGTGTCAATTAAAAACATTTTAAAGGACACATCATTTTATTCAACCAATTAAAACAATTTAATAAATTTTATGTGCCATGAAAAAATATTTATAAAGTGCAAGTAATTTCTAAATTTCAGCTTAATATATATAATAAATTTAAACACATTTATAATATAATGTTTGAATATTAAAATATTCTAATGTAATATAATATTATAGTAGTTAGTTATTTCATTTGATATCAAATTTAATTTATATATTAATATAATTATAAATGCTACGAAAAGATGTTTTTCTCTCTCTCGAAGCCGATCTCGCTTTAGCGGCGGAGATGACTCACGTCATCTCTCCGACCATCAGCGGCCTCTGGGTAGCATTGCGGAGGAGATTAGGGGGTTGGGGATTGGAGATTCTGGACAATTTTGGCGTGAATCAAGGATTTGATGGGGAGGAGATCTATCGAATCTCAAAGAGGGTTTCATGGGATCTTCACAAGGGTTTCTCGGAGGAAGTTAATGACCAGGATTTGTATTCTTTTTGTGAGGATTTGCTTTCATTGTCGGGTAGGGGTCAAGCTATGGGGCTAATCTTGGAGATTCACTCTATGCGATTGGTGGGGAAGGTTTTTATGGCAAGTTTCTTGAGGAAGATTTGGGTTTTGGGTTACGATATGTCACACAAGGTAACAATGAATAATGGGGTCAACTATTGAAATCGACAGAAATTGAGTTGTGATTTGGTAGAATCGGTTTATCAATCTCTTTGGGTTATCGGCGGATCTCTCAGCCATTACTTTGAAATCACATCAGAATCCGTAAGGAAAGATACGACCATTATATATGGCTTGTTTCAGAGGTTTATCCTGCAACATTTTCGTCTGCCTTCTTTTTGGTTTTGTGATATCAGTCTCTCTCAGAGCAAGTTCACAGCCATAGTGTCGAGAGATTTCTTTGGCTTTTAGCAGTGGTTGTAATGGCTCAATTGCGGGTTAATGGTGGAAAAGGTGTGGTCAAAACCGAGCCTGTGAGGCTTTCAAAAGCCAGTATAGCTCGGCGAGTGCAGGAGTTCTCTCTGACTCTTATCGGTAGATTGATGAATCCTTCGATTCAGAGAATGGAGAACTAGCTCACAAACTTACCAAAGATATGGCGGCTGGTGGGAAGAGTAGAGGGTGCAAAGATGGGAAATGGGAAATTTCAATTTAATTTCCAGTCGGAGCGGGACTTTTTGGATGTTCTAGACTATGGGCCTTAACATTTTGACGGGTGGATGATTTCACTAGTCCGATGGGAGCCGGTGGTTTTATCGACATATCCTTCAGCTCTTATTTTTTGGGTTAAGCTCCAAGACATTCCACTGCATTTGTGGGAAGAGGAGATGGTTAGGGCAATTGGAAAGGCAATAGGAGAGGTCAAAGAGGTGGATGCGGATACAGGAAGTGTCTACTTAACTATCAGTTGTTTAAAACCGTTAGTCTTCACCACGATAGTGCCATTTGAACATGGTGAAGAGATTGAAGTCGGGCTGAAGTATGAGAGGTTAAACGGCTATTTTACACACTGTAATTTATTCACACATGATGTGTCTGTGTGTCCGGAGCTTCATGGAAGTCTCGGGTGTCAACATGTTCGAGACATTGTGAAACCGCCGGTTGGAATTCCTCAATCTGATGGGAATTCTCATGAAAGTATGATCAGGCTACCCGTTAAACGGGCTCTTGATATGGAATTAGTGGAAAGTATGGATCGGATGCCACATGGTCGGGAAGGGCGGCTCAAAGTTAATCATGGATCCTCTGTGAACCGTGAATCGTATGCAGACCAAGTTAAAAAATGAGAGGGATATGGTGGCGGGAATCAAGTCTTCGAGACTAAGAATTTAAGGGAGGTAATAGTCGTTATCACTCTAAGGATTCTCGATCTCAGGACCTTCCTAGGCTTTATGTTCCGAAGCGTTGTAATAGAGTTTGGCCACATCCATTATACGCGGCCAGAGCTGGACATCAGGAGGATTCGATGGTTTTGACGGAGAATTTGGCTCCGGAAATTTTGAATCACATAAAGGTAAGGCGGTGGCCGAAGCGGTATCCACTGTTAACGGGAAGTTTATTGTAACAATGGAGGATAGTTCCATTGATAAGGATGATCTTTTAATGGAGGATGGTGAGATCGCAAGGGTGAGTTTAATTGAGGATAATGTTGCTGGTGTGATTAAGACATATTTGGTTACGAAACAACAGATGGAGCTAGTGGCGCTGGAAGCGAATCCGAAAGCCATGGCGAAGGACAAAACTATTCTGGACAACTTAAATGGGGAAGAGAGGGATGTGTTGGGGGGAGACAATGGAACCTTCGGGTCTGGAACTTGCAGGTAATTCTAAATATGATTCTAACACTTTACTGGATGTATCTAAATTTACCGTTGTTTAAAGGGCATTGAATTGGATAATAGGAATAAAGGTTTGGTGAAGGGGATTAAGAGTCCAGGGAAATTTAATGGATTGAGTTCAAGGAAATTGAATAAATTAATGTTGGTTTCACCAAGGAAATGTTTGGGGACAAAGGGTAAAAATACTCGGATATCATCGCATTCTAAATTGTTGATGTCTCGTATTACAGGGACAAAACAAGTGGTAAATGCATCTAAGGGAGGTACGCGGAGCTCGAGATCTTCCAAGTTAACGAAGAAAGGAATGGTGGCTCTCCTGAATCCACCGGCTACTATGTGAAGATCATGAGTTGGAATTGTCAAGGCTTGCGAAGCGACTTGACGGCGGATAGTTTAAGAGATTTATGGAATAAGTTTGAGCTTGATATTGTATTTTTATCGGAGACAAAACAGTCTTCTTTTTATTTAAAATAAAATCAGATAGAATTTGGTTTTAATAATTTGTACATGGTTGATCCATTGGGATCAAGTGGTGGTTTAGCTATTTTTTATAATAATGTAATAAACCTTGATGGGAACAAGTGCTAATATGACCTTCTTCATGAAAAAATGCTCATTTGACTCACTTATTTCATTTTGATTTATTTTTATTCCATAAAGTGGCAGATTACAGTTTTATCCTTAATGAAATGGTGATATTTACAAAGATCCAACCTCAATAACTGGATCATCCACCCGACCCGGTTCTAATCGAATCTTAACTAAAAATCTAGAAAAAAGAATCTCAATTTTTCTCTTTCCCCATCAGTTTTCTTCTTTGAACTCTTTCTTATTCCCTTCGACAATCTGTTCCCAGATCCATAGTTTTCTCTTTATCCCTACAACAATCTATTCTACATTCGACTATGCCTTCGTATTGATTGATTAGAACGGTTAGGGTTCTTCTCCAAAATTTGACACCTTTTTTTTCTCTGATCTCGTTCTCCAAATCATCCAGATCTGCCATAGAAGCCACTACAAGGATCTTCAATCTCAATCATCGTATCCTTCTCAACGAGAATTAATGTAAAAACCAATTCTCGTTTGTAAATTCTCAATTTAGCTCCGTCTTCTCTTATACAATGCCATTTATCTGGTTTTCCTTTATCTCTGCCACTTGTATACGGTGCCTTTTGCTTCTCTGAATTCTAATCTCTTTCGGTCTCTCTTCTCTATCCTCAATGTTTCGTCTCAATAACTCTGCCGTTAACGCTAATCCATTTCTATCCCAACCCGAAGACGACGTTGCGGTCTGGGACATAGCTTTACGGAGCGGAAATGGAAACACGGCGTTTGTTGGCAAGAGCGAGAAAGAGACGACGTTTGTCTCCTCGGTTGGTTAGGATCAAAGGCGAAACACTTGAGGAGATACATTGAATGGTATAACTCTAGGGGAATTAAGGTTGTCAATTTCACATTTCGACGTTAGGGATTTACTCCGACTTGATCTTGGTCCGGAGCTTGAATGGCGAATAGCTGAATTTAAGGACGAGCTGGCCACTTATATATCGGAGAAAGAAGACCTGGAAGGAGCAGTTCCTCATGCTACCAAGGTTTGGTCTTCTAAATGCTTCTCTCATCCGACGAAAAAAATGCTTCTCTCATTCATAATACCAAAGACTCTCAATATTTTGTCTTGGAGAATTTGGAGTTGGACGAGCAAATATTTCTTTTGCTGTTTTTTCCTTGAGACGTTAACTACAAGAGACATTAAAAACTAGGACTGATTATAACAAAGGCTAGTGTTATTTTGTGTAGTTTCCTTCATATGAATCCTCTTAATATTGGGTAATGGTAGGTTGGTTATGAATATGATGTAAAGCTTATTAAGATACTTATTCCCTTGATTATAGCTAGTAACCTGAGAAGTTATTGTAAGGTTATTGTTGCTAGTTTTTTTTGTTTGACACACAAATTTGTCTTCTTTTATTGTAGCATCCATGGACAAACAACCGTCTAAGAGAAAAAGAGCAAGAGTCGCGAGATAGATTCTTTCAGTTCAAAGAAATCAATTTTTTTATTGTGGCATGTGATGTATGATGAAACAAGTACAATAGTATTTAGGTACAACTGGTATTATTTGTACAACTCTTTAGTACAACTTGTATTACTGGGTATAACTATAATATATTGAAAATAGTCTTAAAATTTAAAAATGATTTGGAAAATAATATAAATGTTTTAAAACTATTTTAAATGAACCACTTAAAAATTAACATAATTTAAAAAACAAACTCCAATAAATACTCAGATGTTTAGTTATTTGTCTCGTTCTCTTTCGATTTGTGAGGAATTGGTACAAGTATATTCGGATGCTTACTTTAAGAAACAATTTTAGTGAAATAGATAATTATTTATTCTAAGGCTTATAAGATGTGAAAAATTGTTGGAGATTATTTAGAAGTATATATTCATGAGAAAATTTTGGTTCGTAAAAGCTTAATTTAAATATTTTTGTATGAATCAAATAAATTATAACAAAACTAAAAATAAATTCAGATAAATTTATACCAAATTGAAAATAACAAAAATAATAACAAAATTAACTCTAATAAATTCACATGTTTAAATAATAATAATCAATTAATTATTTAACATGTGTGTCAACAAAAGTTATACATAGTTGTACCAAATGTACTAGAAACTAAATTAAAAATAATTTATTTAACACCGAAGGGCGGTAAAAAACACGTGGCGCCGACAAATGAATAAAATATCAATTTAATCAATACTTGGCACCTACAAACTTTCAAATAGTTGTACCCAAATTTCAAGTTGTACTGAAGTGTACATAGTTGTATTTTGGCAATTTTTATTTGTAATTAGTTATACCTTATACTAAATTAATTTTTTTACTTGTACACAAGAAATTATGTATTTAAAAGGCATTTAACATATTTTTATATAAAAATATATGTAAAAGTACGTTATTTGATTATCTTTCATAAGAATAGACTAAGATCCACAAACTAACTATAAAAGTACAAGGTATATGATGCAAAATAAGTTGTTAATGTAACTAGTATCCAAAAATTTTTTTTACTAAATCAATATCTTACCCAAGAATAAAGATTTATTCTAGGGAGACTTACAAAAATACACCTTTGTATTGTCTGTTTTTCAAAAATACCTCTGCTTGAAAATTTTTTATTTTTACACCTCCCTTTTTAATGAATAAGACCATTATACCCCTAGACTAAAAGAAACCCTAAACGTTAAACCCTAAACCCTAAACTATAATTCCTAAACTTTAAACCCTAATAGCTAAACCCTAAACCCTAATCACTAAACCTTAAACCCTAAACCCTAAACCCTAATATTTGAGGTGTATATTTGAGAACCATTAAAAGAGAGGTGTAAATGTAAAATTTCTTTTTCTTTTAAGTGTACTTCTGTAAATTAATCTTTATTCTATATCCTATATGAAATGGAAATTATTTTAAATTATGAATGAACATTTATTTTACATATTAATTTATTTAATTAACTGACGCTACAATTTTAATTTTCTTTTTGCTTTTCTTTTCAATATAAATAACTAATACAATATTTTACATCTTCATTTATTTAAACTCAATCGAACTTATAATTCAATAAACATATAATATTTTAAATAATTAATTCATATTTGATTGACTGAATCCAAATTTATGTATGATTTTCTTTTAATTATAATTACTTCATACTTTTTTTTATTAAATTAGATTATTATTTTAGAATATAATTTCTTCTTTTCTAAAGATCTAATGTCATCACCATTCACACTTTGCTCATTGGAAACTTTATACTAATAATGAGTTCGATTTAATCTCTACAATCCATAAATTATCACTGTAAAGCTATAATAAGCTAAAAATCAAGTTTAATGTGTATTATATTCTTCTATCATTAAAAATATTGTAAAAGTTTAGATTTTCCCAAATTCCCCAATCGCCTCTCCATTTCCACCTCCCCACCATATTAGTTACAAAAATTCATTTTTTGGTGCAATCCAATTCCCATAATTCATATATTATCACTGGGCTCGACAAATAATCCGGATCCGAAAACTTGAACCGGATCCGAATCGAATAAAACAGAACCGAACCGACCAGACTTGAATAAAAGCCTGAAAGGTTCCTAAATTATAATGTTTCGGATACCAGAACCGAACCAGAAACCAAACGGGTACCTGTATACCCAAATATATATATATATATATATGTATGTATATATATATTAATTTTAGTTAAAATTAATATTTATTTTATTTTCTTTAACTTTTTTCGGATAAATCGGGTTTTCTGGGTAATTCGGGTTTTTTTTGGGTTTTTAAGTCCAATTCGGCTCTTTCAAAATTCCAAAAATCGACCCGGACCTATCCGGATACAAATTAGAATCGGTCTGAAACTCAACTGGTTCTTATATAAGTGGATTCGAACTATCTGAAACTGAATGGAACCGATCTGAAACTGACCCGAGGAACCGAATTCCACCCCTAATTATCACTGTAAGTTCATACCCAACTAAGAGTAAAAGTTTGGTGTGTACTTTTATTTTTGAGTTAATAAAAATTTGGTGAAAATCTATATTTTTTTAATCAAAATCTTCAAATGATCTTTAACTGAAATTTCTATATCGATTAATAAAACTATAAAAATTCATGATTAACAGACAAAATCACATAAAATTGAAACTTGAATAAAGGATAATGAATGCAAAAAGAAAGAAAAGAATGAAAGATAACGATTCACGACAAAAAAAAAAAATTGGTAGAAGAAAAGCTTCAAATCTACGAAGAGGAGAAGCAGTGGAGAGAGAATCAGACCAAATTTTCTTTTTGTTTTTTTTAATATTTTTAGTTTTGATTTATTATAATATATAATATTGAGTTTCATTAAGGGTATATTGGTCATAACATGACTATCATGATAAAAGGAGGTTAAGGGGAATAAATTTGTCCATGTAGAATTTTTTTTTGCTTTGAAGGTTAGATTAGCACTTTGTCCACCTTGATGTCTCATCTTTTAGTAATTGCATAATTGATGTCAATGCATCTGTTTATGGTTTTAAGGTTTCAATATCATTTGTATACGGTGAACCGGTAGCGGCGAATCGCTCTTTTGTATGGGAAAAATTAATGGAGATCAGAGATACCAGAAATAATCCATGGTTGATGATTGTGGGAACCGAAATTCTCACTGTCATTGTTATGTGGTTCACGGACTCT